>PVKS010027281.1:0-27672 GCA_004027875.1 Aplodontia rufa | reverse complement strand
ATATATATTTTAAGTTACTGCAATATGGTTAACATCCCCCAAAAAGTGTGTGTATATATATATACACATACGTGTATATATATATATATATATATATGCATACATATATATATATATACACACACTTTTTGGGGGATGTTAACCATATTGCAGTAACTTAAAATAATAATTGTTTATTCAACCAATTATGAAGTAATTATTTTTTTTTTTTTAAAAGAGAGAGGGACAGTGAGAGAGACAGAGAAAGAGAGAAACAACTTTATTTAGTTTTTTCGCATGGCCTTAGTTGCTCCAACACTCAGTTGTGTATGTGGTGCTGGGGTTTGAACCCAGGTCCTCGTGCTTGCCAGGCAAGCGCCGAAACCACTGAGCCACCGCTCCAGCCCCATGAAGTAATTATTTAAAAGACTTTAAAATAAATACACCTACCCTAATTTTAAGACTTAGCTTCCTAAGTTTTAAAATCTAACAGACACAAGGAAATTTCCTTGATAGATAACAACGTATCCATATTTTTTTAATTCAGAAATTTATTTGTTGAATAACATATCAGTATTTTAAGAAACCCTTGCTACCTTAGCATATAAACAATCAGATTCTGATTTATAGCAGTTTATCAGCATTGAACCTTAGGAGAAGCCTTAGATAAGTTTAACTGACTGTGCTAGTCAAAACTCAATTTAACAATACACACATACTTTTGCAATTTATTATCCACAAACCTTTTGCAGCTTACTTAAACACTAATAGCTTTTTTAGTCTTGGCATACAAAATATTTTTTTCAGAAACATTTCTTTCTTCTTTAAATTTCCCATACCTAAATATGTTTCCATACCTATCACTGTGTTTTTAGCTGCTGATCCATTTTTTAAAATTTACATTCTGAAGCAATCCTTATAAAATTTCTAAACTTTTAATTGCTTTTATAATAGAATCAAATACTTTTATAGTACTTTAATTGAGTCATATTGAAACATTTTGTGCTGTTTACATATCCAATTTTATCAGTTACAATTTTAACTCTTAGTAACCTTGTTCCTAGTGAAGACCCAGAAGCAAATCAGTTTTAAACCATTCCTTAAAATCAATTATATAAAGCACATTTAACAAATGCAAATATATGTGTGTGTATATATATATATATTTATCACCTTATAGAATTTAAGAAACCTAGAGTACTTGAATTTATATTAACAATTGATATTTTAGCATTTTAACCTTGTAAATTAAGCAGATATCTCCTTTTACAAACTCATTTATTAAGATTAATCTTGGGGTCAGAACAGTGGCTCAGCAGTTATGGTGCTTGCCTGGCATGTGCGAGGACGTAGGTTCGAACCCCAGCACCACGTACACAGTGAAGTGTTGGAGCATGAAAGCTACATGAAAAACTAAATAAATTTGACTCTCTTTCTCTCTCTCACCGTCCCTCTCTCTTACAAAAAAAGATTAATCTTAATTATGTTTGATATAATTTACTCATTTTTAGCTGTTAACTTTTGGTAATCCACAAAAATCAAGACTTAGGTTCCCTGCTGAAGAGAAAGAGAGAATGAGAGAGAGAGAGAAAAGAAATCCTAGGAGCAATTACTTTTCAAGCATTTTCTAGAAACCAGCACTTTAATTGGCTAGTCATAACATAACTTCATGTTTGAATATAGCTCCTGCTGCTATTTTGCCATTGAAACTTATTTTTAAATAGACATTCTTTTTCCAGGACAAATTTTTAGTAACATGGCCATATATAAGTCAGTATTTCAAAGGCACCTTTACGCTCACCAATTTAATTAGCCCTTTTTTGTTACCGTTTAAGTCATGTGAACTAAAAGGCATTTGGATCTATTTATTAAATTTATGAGTACTCATTTATCTATAAGCCAGTTGGTGTGTACACATCATAAAACAGACAGAAAGCCAATTTCGTAGCTTCTTAATAAGTCTTAGATTTCCACTAGTAAGAGATAATAGCTACATATATTTTTTATGGTCTCTACTAAACTTAACCCTTTTGAAATTAAAATAGAAGCTATCGTAGATTTATATATTATGACTTAAACCTCGTGGAACTGCAAATCGAGGACTCATTTGGACTTTGTAGTACAAAGCTGCGGTGGCACAACTAACTTCACAGTCAATTCTGCATCTACTCAAAAATTTAAAACATCATTTCCCCCTTTGGGGGGTTTTTGACACCAATGCCCTCCCCACTTTGGGAGCCCCTGATACTGATGGTCATTCCATATCAAAGGTTGGCCATTTTAATTCATAGGAAGCATGTAATTTCTGTTGATTGGGCTTTTATCCCATAGACACCATTAAAACCTTTCTTAAAGTTTTTAACATGTACTCTAAAGGAGTAAGTTACATTTTGTGCCTCCCACTTCCCATTCTGCATTGGTGATACTCTCTTTTATATACTTTTTTTTAATCTAATAGCTTTATTTTTCAGACATAGGATATACTTTTTTTTTTAACAGAGAAGGACAGAAAGAGAGAGAGAATCAATTTTTATTGAGTTTTTTCACATGGCTTTCATTGCTCTGATACTTTGAATCTGTGTACTTGTGCATGCTGGGCAAGAGCCATAACTGCCGAGCCACTGCTCCAGACCCACTTTTATATACTTTTATATACAGATTTGGTCAGAAAAAAAATTCTGTACTACCTCAATTCCAAAATACCAAAACCAAAGGAGTTACGGTTTCCCTCTGCTCACTGACCCCAGAGACTGGGTTACCTTCTGGGCCCTTTTCAGCTCCAATTCCTCTTGGAGATTACTCAAGGACCCTCAGAAGTTGATCAAACTTCTCTTCTACCTGCTTAGGCCTCAAAGGGGAAGTCAAGTAGGCTACCATTAGTGGACCTGGGCCCTTACCTGTTTAGTTGGTTGGTGCTCCTAGATCCCTATTCCTGGTTCCTGCACTTGTTGGGTTCTATTGTTCTTCAGGGCTGTTGCTCCAGGGAGCTGAAAGAATTGCTTCCTCTATAGGAAAAGTCACCCTTGGTGCACCAAGGAGAAGTTTCATCCTTCAGTGTCCCTTCAAAACTAGACCCCAGAGACAGGAGAGGCAGAAAAGCCATCTTCACCTCCACAGTCCCACCTGGAGCACCAAGAGGAAATGGGACAAAGGAGGCTCAGACACCGGGAGAAGTGTTCAGGAAAACAGATTTAATAAATGCTGCAGCATGGACCAGGGCATAACACTGCTCTCCTGGATGGTGTGGAACAAAAACCCTAGCAATTTATACCTTCAGGAGGTTGTAATTGATTACATATGGAAAGTACACAGACAAGGAGCACATACATCTGCAAGACAGCCTTGCTGTATCAATAGCTCTCCAGGGAAGGCTGAGAAAGGCAAGGGTTAAAGGGTCTCCACAAAGGCTCTCACCCTGTCAGAGATCAGGTGGGAAATGCAAACAAAGATATCCCTTAGCACTTAACCTGGAGAAACCCAAATTGTTGAGTGGAGTATCCTTACACTCCTGTAAGGGAGGGAGGGTTTTTTTTAATTATTATATTCAGAGAGTTCTCCCTCATTATATATTTTTGGAGAGATCTTCTACCACAGTAAAAGGGTTAAGAGGGAGTCACTGATGCTTTGTACAGCCATCAGTGACTCATACACGTGTCTTAAGAGTTCAATGGCATCAGTGTTTCCCAACTTTGAGTAATATATGGAGTCCCAAATGGAAAAACACCTTATTAGCTCTCATTATCTACCTAATCCAATTTACAAATTAAATTGTAAACCATTTTTTAAAAATGGTTTAAAATTTTATTAATTACAATTAAATTAATAAATGCAATTTTATTAATTGTTGATATCATTTTGACAAAACTCAGTTACCATTCAAACATGAGTATGTGCTGCTGTGGTATATTTGTTGTTGTTTTTAAAGAGAGCGACAGCGAGAGAGAGAGAGAGAGAGAGAGAGAGAGAATCAATTTCATTTAGTTTTTCATGTGTCTGTCGTTGCTCTGACACTTTGTTGTATACATGGAGCTGGGGTTTGAACCTGCATCCTCACACCTGCCAGGCAAGCACCGTAACCACTGAGCCACCACTCCAGCCCCTGGTGCAAAGTTTTAAATATTCACGCAGCTCTACAGCTGGGTGACATGGGGTGACCCATCTCTCCCCCTACCTGTTTTCTTTTGGAATCACTGAAATTTTTGTCCTTACAGTTTTCATCATTGGGTATTCTTTTGTGAACTTGTTGTTTAACATTAATCCCATATCCATTATTTTCTTGTTCATCTACAACTGTTAAATTATGCTCTTTGATTACATACAATCACTAAAATTGTGTCACATCCACTTAATTATAAGCTGATCATTCAATTGGCCTCTAATGTGAATGTGTATAGACAAATGGAAGCATGACCATAAAAATATAAAATTAAACATTCCCATAGAGAATTCATGACCCCTAACATCTCTGCAAGACCTGCCTCAAGGTGCTTGGAATTATGAAGCATATCAGTTAAAAGATTAAAATCCCAAACTGAGTATGATGAAGCTTTTCGATACCATTTTTCTTCCTTTCTTTCCTTTTTTTTCTTTCTTCCTTCTATTTATTTATTTATTTATTTATTTAAGCCAGGATTTGAACACAGTGCTGAAACACTGAACCACATCCCTATCCCTTTTTATTTTTTCATTTTTGAGGCAGGTTCTCACTAAGTTGCTTAGGGCCTCGCTAAATTGCTGAGGCTGATTTCAAACTTGTGAACCTCCTGGCTGAGCCTGCAGAGCTGCTAGGATTACAGAAATGGTCCACCATGTCCACTTTAAATACTAGTTTCTTAACAAGGCATGGTGGCACACCTGTAATCCCACCTATTTGAGAGGCAGAAGCAGGAGGATCATAAATTCAAAACCAGCCTTAGCAACTTAGCAAGGCCCTGTTACAAAATAAAAAAATATAAAAAGGGCCAGGGATATAGCTGAGTGATAGAGTGCCCCTGGGTTCAATCTTTAATACTGCATAGATAGATAGATAGATACCGTTGTTTTTTCCTCACCTAGTTTCCCGTTTTCCTTCCACTCTGTTCACACTTTCTAATATTGAAGAGGGCATATGCTTCCGTTTTCATCACATTGTTTCCTTAGATCAGTAGGTCTTGCAGTTGGACAGGTTGGAGCTGCTTATGTCTGGGGCACAGAATTACACTGGAAGCCAGAAATAGCTTGTTCACATACATGATTTCTATTCCCTATCATCCTTTAGAGAGAGAGAGAGAGAGAAGGAGAGAGAAAGGTTAAAACAACTACTTTTTTTTTCAGGGCTGAGGAACAAACTCAGGGCCTTGCGAGTGCTAGGCAGGTGCTCTGCCACTGAGCTAAATTCCCAACCCGAAAACAACTACTTTTAAAGATAAGGAAGAAACATATGCAAATAAGTATGATAATAAAAGTGGATTTCTTACTAGAATTGGAGCTGAAGAAATTGCAGACAGATAAGGGGGCTTAGAGATATAGCAAATAGATTTGCCTGACTGAAACAGGAAGCATGTAACAGAGATAAAAAGTTTGGTAAGAGGGGGAGAAATGACCTAAAGGCCTGAACCCATGTCATCAGTTGAGATTTGATCTGAGGGACAGTTGAGAGCCAAAGCCAACATCAAAGTAAGGAAGTTGTGAGGAAGAATTTGAAGAATGTTATTTGTGCTCCTGGGTGACAGTAGATTAGAGGGAAGGGAAGGTGAAGTCAAAGGAAGCTTTGTGCTTGTGGGAGCCAGAGGTCTGATCTGAGCAAGGAGGTTGTGAACTAAGGGTGGGCAGGAATGACTTACTGACAAACTTGCTGAGAAAGTAGAGAAGGGCCTGGGGCTGACTTCCAGGCGTGGGCCTCTGTGATGAGAGAGCTACCCCAGCAGAAGCGGAAGTCTGCAGAGGGAGGATGAGCTCAGGGCTTGCTCTGTCTGGCTATTTGGATGATCTCCCTGAGAAATATATGGAGGTGAAAATGCCATGAGAGGTGAATCAGCGCTTCATCCCTTTGCAGATCATAATTTAAGTCAGGCAAATAGAAGATGTCCCTTGAAGGGTAAAAATGCAGAAAAAGAATGTCTTGCGACTTCTGACTGACTTAGGGATTTTTCTGTTTTTTGTTTTCTCCCCATAGCTATGGTCATCATGTTTGGGGGGACCAACACTTGAACTTTGGGGCTTTTCGAACAATCTTGTCTCTAAATCTGATCCTCTTTAGAGGAATTCTCATGCATGATACAGTTGACTAAATGTTCATCTAGTATTCTGCTAAGGTCACACACTGGAATTTGGCCCAGATTTCTAGACCAAAATAAACTAATTAGATTGAAATTTTTTGCTTTGCTTTCTAAAAACTTAATGAAAACATATCCTTTTTATTGAACATGAATAACTATTTTTAATTCTATTGTTTCTTATGTTTAGATGAGACCTGCCAGAGCCAAATTTGACTTTAAAGCTCAGACACTGAAGTAAGTGCCACTGGTCCATTTATTTGTCTTCTTTTTTTTTTTTTTTTGGAGGAGTAAAAGGAGTAGGATTTATTTAGGAAGAAGGGCAGAGACTCTGCAAAGCGGAGGGGTACCTGGAAGCAGGACACTCCATTTATTTGTCTTCTTAGCTGCCTCTTGGAAACACGGCAGTTTGTTTGTAGAATAGAGTTTGAGAAATGATTAAAAATGAAGTTTTTAAAATAGTAGTTTACATGCTAAGCTCTGCTTAAAGTACCCTGCATATGTTATCTCATTCACCCCATGTGGACAAGGACTAAACCCTATAGAGTGGGTACTATTGTCCCTGATGAACAAGTGGCAATACTGAGAGGCTGCAAGGTGAAGGAATTCGTCCAAGCTGGTAAGTGATAGAGTCAGGATTATAACCCAGGTGATCTTGTGCACTGTGCCACCTGGCCTGGTCTTCTAGAGAGGCTCTGTTTCCTTGATTAAGTGGTGGTTTGAGCTGACCCACTCCTTCTATGGAAGAACCAGAACAAGTCTCTAGGAATATAACTTTACCAGTTTTATGATAACCAAAATAATAAAGGCTTGCGGGGACCCATGGGAGACTGGCATATAAGTGCATTCCTCAGAGTGCTCACCCTGTAAGATTCTCAAAAAGAAGGTCCTGTGGTAGAAATGAGTTAGAGCCCCACTGTGTGCCAGATTTAGGCCTCTCCCCACTGGAGGAGACAGTTTTCCTTTAGCATTTTAATATCTGTGGAAATCTTTCAAGGAAGAAACCTGATTAGACTCTTTAGCCCAGTGTTTCTAAATTTAGGAGATTAGGAAACCTTTCTGTTTTCAATGGAAAACAGTTTGTGAAATGCTACCAAAAACTGGGTTCCAAAAGGAAACTTTTAGCTTTATATTTAATTATGGATTAAAGCAGGCCATGAGTTTTCATTGACAGCCAAAAATATTGTTACCAGCAGAATTCCATTGTCCTACTGATGGGAGGCCCCACATCTGGTGATGAGAGGCAGAGGATGATGATGTGGATGATGGTACATGCTGCGTGGAGGCTGCTCAACCATGGTCTGATCTCCAACACAAAATGAGTGACCAGGCCACAGTCTCTAGTGCCTAACACAAGCCTGTCTTATTATTGCAGTACTTTAGCTCATCAGCTGGGAAGTGGCTGTGTAATGTGTTGCAAAGATAGTGGATTTCAGAGTCAGGAAGTCCTAAGTTCAAATCCTGTTATACTATTATATCTCTGTGACTATAAAGTTATCAATCACTACCACCCTTAGTTTTCCTCCTAAGATGGCCTCTCTTGGCAGGATGCCAGGGTAATACTTGTAAAACATTTTGCATAGTGTAGCAGAAGTTAATACTCACAGTGTATACATAGCCACAATATATGTACACTTTCCATCAGGCATTATGATTTTACATGAAAGTGGAATTCCTTATAAAATATTCATAAATGCATACAGCATAATTTAAAACTTTTTTCTGTTGAGCAATGATGTCAAATAGAAGAAATGAGAAGGCTGAAATTCATGGGAATTGTCACCATTTAAATCATTGCTAATGCTGGAAAGTTGGTTCCTTCCTCCTGACTCAATGTTTTCATCACTACATACTGCCTCCAAAAATATCCATAGAACTTACTAAAAAGAGGACAAGCCAAGTCACTTGATTTTACCTTTCTTATTTTGTGTGTTACTTTAAAAAGTGTGCTCAGAGAACACTGGCTCAAAAAAGTTAGCCAGGTCTCTTTCCCCAGGATTTCTCATCACAATAGGTAGTGACATTTCAGACAAGATCTAAAATGCATCATGTTATTGTTTCCCAAACCTTCTGAGCCCCTGACCTGGTCACCTGGTTCTTTGGAAGCTGGGGAAGTGGTCCACATACAGGAAGAATGGCAGCTGCAGGGACCCTGTGATATGTCTCCTCTGCCACAGCTACAGTTCTACCATGGTCATCTCTCTCGTATATGTTCTCCTCCACTTTTGCTTAACAGTGGGGCCATTTCAGCCTCCACCTGCCTTTACGTCCACAAGACACTCAGGGTAATAGACAGGAGCCTGCACCTTTCCAGCAAGGTGGCTATGATGAGGATCTTGCCTCAACTTTGTGTCCACACTTGGGGTTAAAAGAAGGAGGGAATTTAGGGCTGGAGCAGTGGCTCAGTGGTTACGGTGATTGCCTGGCATGTGCGAGGACCTGGGTTTGAACCCCTGCACCACATACACCACTAAGTGTTGGAGCAATGAAAACCAGATGAAAAATTAAAAATAAAGTTGATTCTTTCTCTCTCACTGTCCCTCTCTCTCTTAAGAAAAAAAATGAAGATGAAGAAGAGGTAATTTAAACATGCCAAGGAGGGCTGTGGCAAAAAATGTGGCATATTTCTTCTCATAGGAACAAATGTCCCAGGTCCCCTTCACATGCCTCTTTAGAATTAGAATCCTATCTCCCAGTGCAAGACCCACAAAGGCTGCCTTGTGCTTATATTCAGCACAGAGCCAACTTTGAAGTTTTCCAGATGTGCCTGTTGTTTAGCCAGTGTCCCTCATGTACTGAGTGACTTCGTGGCACACTGCAAAGCAGTCGCACCCCTTCCAGATTACAGTCAGACCTTGCTTCCTGTTGGTTTGATGCACATGAAAACGATCTAGGTCTTTTTTTTTCTTTTAATTAAAGAAAATATAACATTACAATTTTTGTTCTCCTCTTAAGTTTTCATTTTGTTCCAAATTTGGCATTTTGAGTCATTGTGTTTAAAAAGAATTCCTGGTTAGATGGGAACATCATTTTTGAGGCAAGCAAAGGGATAGATATGGAAAAGTAGAAAAATGCATGAAGAACGCTTGAAGTAAATCTACTTTTCTTTCCAAGTTCTCTTTTCCATGTTGAAAAGGAAGGGCGTGAACATTTAACAGGTGTTAGCTTTAGAGCGGGTACTACGGGTACGTGAGGTGTTTCATTTGCAGTTTGTGTCTGCATTCTTCAATTTTGAGTTAGTTACCGTGATCAGATAAAGAAACAGTGCCTCAGGGAGAGTAAGTATCTCTTCCAGAGTCCCAGAGCTAGTAAATTTTAGAAGGGGATTTGAACCCAGATCAATGTAACTTCAGAACATTGCTATTGTATAAGAGATAGATGGATGGTGAAATGAGTGGGTGAGTAGATGACTAAATGGATGAAATGATAAAAAGGTATCAGTATATGATAAATGAATTGAGGATGACAAAGCAGTGCAGGGCAAGGCCTTGCTAGGACAGAAGGCAGTGAAGGTGGCAAAGGTATTCAGGAGATGTTTTCATCATGGAATAAACTTCAGTTAAGACTGCCAGGTGCATTGCAATGTGGGGTGTCAGTAGTTTAAAGTTCTTTTTTTTTTTTTTTTTTTTTTAAGAAAGAGGGACAGAGAGAGAGAGAATCAATTTTATTTAGTTTTTCACGTGGCCTTCCTTGCTCTGACATTTGTGTATGTAGTGCTGGGGTTTGAACCCGTGTCCTCATGCATGCCAGGCAAGTGCCATAACCACTGAGCTACCACTCCAGCCCCAATAGTCTAAACTTTAAGACTTCATTCACAAAGAAGTGTATTGAGGAAACCACAACAAACTAATAAGGCCCCTGAGAACTTTTAAGTGTTAGTCCATTTGAATGTTAGCAGGCATCCCTCAAAAGACTGGAAAAACGCCCAGTGTGAAATAGTTTCCTGAATAGTGCATTTCTCATTTCCAAATATGGAGCCCCTCTTCTGTAATATGTCCCCTTTCACTCTTCTTGAAGTCTGTTTTTGCTAAAAAACTGAAGTGTCTTAATCTTGCACATTTGAAACACCTGTTAAAATGCCATACCCTCTGTTGACAGAGAGCTTCCTCTGCAGAAGGGAGACATTGTTTACATTTATAAGCAGATTGATCAGAACTGGTACGAAGGTGAACACCATGGCCGGGTGGGAATCTTCCCACGCACCTACATTGAGGTATGGCAGTCCCTCATCTTTCTAAGGAAAAGCCCGGTCATGCCTGAAGCACCATTTGTTTACAGTGTACTTGTGTTTTGTTCCCTCCTGTTCCTCTTCTTTCCCTTCTTTCTTCTTTTTTTCCCCCTTTCTCTTTTTCCTCTTTTCCTTTCTCAGCTTCTTCCTCCTGCTGAGAAGGCTCAGCCCAAAAAGTTGGCACCTGTGCAGGTTTTGGAATATGGAGAAGCTGTTGCCAAGTTCAACTTCAATGGTGATACGCAAGTAGAAATGTCCTTCAGAAAGGTAAGCTGTTCTTGTGCCATGCTTTGAGGCTCTCTTGGATGATGCCATTTTCATGAGGAATGTGATGTTGCGTGAGCCAGTCTACTCTAAGAGCTACATGGTGATCAAAAATTGCAGTAATGGCAATTAGAGAATTTCTAAATGGTGGGATACTTTTAAAATAAATTCTTGGCTAGTAAGAATTTATCAAGTTCACTGACTAACAGTAGTATTTCTGGAATCTTAGACTTTTTTTACAAACTGTTCAACAATAGTGAGTACCTAATGCCGTCCGTGTCATGCGCTGTGTTGGTGATAAGGTTTATAATGTATAAACAGGCCTAGTGGGGTAAAAAAAAAAAAGTCCATTGGTACCATAAGAGTGTGAAAAGCTTTAAAGCCAAAATTCTCAGGTTATCAGCTGTGCAATTTGTGAGGAATTAAATACTTTGTCTGAATATGTGTTGCCTCATATTAAAAAAAAAAAAGATTAATGACCTCTGTGGGAATGGTTGTAAGAGGCTTCAATGAAACAGCGTTTGTGAAGCCATTAGCATGATGTGTAGCATCTGGTCAGGGCTCAGAACCAGAGATGCCAGTATTATTACCATTGTTGTTGCCTCGAGGGGCTTATTACAATCATAAACATACTGTGCAAAAGAATTTTTTCCAGAAATTCAAATACTTGCTACATTTTATAATTCTCTGGCTTTCTAAAATTACTAATTTTATTTGGGATTAAGGGAAGTGAGCACATGACTTAGAAAAAGATGAACCACTTTATATAAAAGAGAAACTCTTAGAAGCAACCTGATTCCCAACAGTGGGGGACCAGTAATTAAATCAATAGAAGACCTGAAGTGATCCATTATGGTGTACAACACCATTAAATGTGTATAATTATGTTACTTTATAAGAAGGATGTTCACTATATATTAAATATAAAAGAAGAAAATAGAAAAAGGGAAATACAATGTTCATGTCCATTTTGCTTCAATGAGTCAAAAACACTATGCTTACCTTCCAGCTTAGGGGCATAAATTTGATCTCCTCCTTACTGAAATACTTGAAGACCTACTTTAACTTCCTAGCATTCAAGTAGCTCTACTGCTGTTGGCATCCCTATTCCAGGGAAGTTAATTCCATCCAGATCCAGCAGGAGAGATTGCTCTTGAGCAAGGAATGTGGTAAATGAAGCAGGACAGCGCAGTCAGGGGCCTCAGATGTGCTGAAGTGATTCGGGACTGGGACTCTTACCTTGCTGTGTCTTGTAGGGTGAGAGGATCACGCTGCTTCGGCAGGTGGATGAGAACTGGTACGAAGGGAGGATTCCAGGGACATCACGACAAGGCATCTTCCCTATTACCTATGTGGATGTGCTCAAACGACCACTGGTGAAACACCCCGTGGACTACATTGACCTGCCTTACTCCTCCTCCCCAAGTCGCAGTGCCACTGCAAGCCCACAGGTATCGAAACTTCTCATCACTGGGTTTTGTGGTCAATGTGTGTGTTTCCATGCTCTGTGGTGCCAGTGGCACACAGCACCTCTGGGATGGCTCTTGGGCACTGTGATTCTTAACTGTCTGCAGCAATGCAGACTGTAGACTGGAGTTTGGTTTTGCACATATAAGTGGCATTTCCCCAGCACTTGGTAGGAGAAGTGTTATCTCAGGGGAAAAGGAAGAACTAAAGGTAATTCTGTGGGAATAAGGTGATAGGGACAGATAAATAAGAGCCTTTATCAGTTGGTCCTTCGTGGGTGAAGCTGGTAGTGTAGAGACCATAAATGGATCATAAATCCCATGGCCTGGGGTAGTTTTCTTAGGTATCTTGTTAGTCAAGATTGGCTTATACAAGACAACATTTGAAAGAGACAAAGTTTATCTCATCCTCAGACATGTAGACCAGATTGGAAGTATTTTTGCAAGCATTCACTGGCACCAGGTTGGAAAAGGAATAACTTATTGGTCTACACTGGACTGAAAGGAAGTAACATGGACATAGTAGGATGTTTGCTTTTCTGAACATTAATTATGAATACACTTGTGTGAGGTATTCCAAACCCATGCCCTCTTTCTCAAAGCAAGAAAAAGAATCATAACTTTGAAGTCACGAGAGGCATGGTGGAGTGACATCCTGTGGAATAAACTAAGGAACCAGGGAACCAGAGTGATGCTACGATGCTGCCTCTTTTTTCTCATTCTCCAATCATTTCCTCCTCTGTCACCTGCTTGTCACTGACACCAACACAGGATTTATGGCATAAGGCCTCAGATGGGCTCCCTTCAGGGTGAGATCCATATCCTGCCATCTCATGTGGGACAGTGTGAGACTGGAACAGGGTGTTCTGCTCTGGGAGAATGTGGGGAACTCAACCGGGTTTTTCACTTGATTATAGCCAAAAGTGATTATAAAACAAAATGATCATGGTCCTGGTGCTCCTCTCTGGAAGACTCTGCTGAGTCCCCTGGAGAAAAGAAAAACATAAGGAAGGACCGGGACAGTGGTAGACCACATTTTCTCCATAGTTCTGGTTGCAGAGCGGACTGGGTGGTTGGGGTACGGTGCTTCCCAGTGTGTTTTTGAATCTGGTTCTGCAGAGCAGACTGGCGCCATCTGACCCTGTCTGAAGGAAACCTCTCCTGTCTCTCTGCCACTCGCCTCCTTCTCCCACCCCCACCTGCACACACTCGTGCACACTCATATCCTACTCCCCAGTTTCTCTCAAACCTCACCGGATGATTTCCTTTTTGGACACCAGAGTGTCCCATTCATCCTATTTCATTCCTCCGTATGTGCCTTGTGATTATTTTCCTCCATTCTCCTTTATGCTGACATTTGTACCTTTTGCTTCTTTCTTTTGTTTTTCTCTCTCTCTCCTTTTCTTTTTAAGTATCCCAGTCACAGCAAGCGCATCATGCCAGCCCCCTCATCTCTACCCCACCCCCGCCGAGCCCTATCCCCAGAGATGCACGCCATCACCTCAGAATGGATCTCTCTGACTGTAGGGGTCCCAAGCAGACGGTCTCTGGCCTTGACCCCACCTTTGCCTCCTCTGCCGGAGGCTTCTATCTATGACACAGACCACCTCACCTTGCCGATGAGGGACCGTCCCTCCTTGCCCCTCAGCCTTCCCCAGTCAAGTAGGCCAGATCGCTCTACCCCACACTCAGTGGTTTCCCCTCTGGCCCTGCCTCCTCCACACAAAGCCTACTCGTGTGCCCCCAGTGCCCAAGCCCCTCATCACGTCAATGGAGACGGTGGTATTCACATGCTGCAGCCAGGCATCCGCCAAGATAGCTTCTCCCAGCCGCTGCTTGGGGGCTCTGATAGGGTCATCTCGGAGCTTAGCGGTGCCTTTAGCAGCCAGAGCAAGAGGCAGCCCTGGAGAGAAGAGAATGGACAATATGAAAGGAAAACAGAGAGCGAGGCAGGTGAGAGATGCCCTGGTGGACCCAAGATCTCTAAGAAGAGCTGCTTGAAACCTTCAGATGTGGTCAGGTGCCTGAGTATTGAACAGAGACGCTCAGATCTCCACACCCCTGAGGACAGCCGGCCCAGCAAGCCTCTGGGTAGCCCTTTTCCAGGAAGGGAGGCTGGGCAGACAGAGCTGCGTAGAGGTGGCGAGGCTGAGAGGAAAGCTGCTCAGAGTGGTATGAGCCAGGTAGGCCTGCAGCATGACGGGGTGCCCTTGGCGTCTTGCTTGGCAGGGTGGGCTGCACGTCTCACCCCTGGCCTATCAACTGAGGCTAAGTGGATGCCTGTGAGACCCATTTGCTTGTCTTGAGAGCCAAAAGATGGCCAAGGGAATGGAAGTGACACTGGTGAAGGTGTTAGAGCTGGGAACAGTTGGAGGGAAAGGTCAAGGTGGTATTCTGGCCTCTGGAGGTGATTCAGAAGTATCCTTGCATAGGACACCAATTGGCCTGGTACGAAAGCCCATAAGAAGGAGGGCCTTCCTCATCCCATGCGTTCTCTGGAGATTGTCCTTGATTTGCTCTGACTAACAGCTGAGAACACCAGGCTTTGGTGTGGTGTGTTGTAGTTGGGTTTTTGTGAGCTGCACTTTGTTTCCATAACCCATGGTGCGCTGCTAGTGCTCAGTTCTGTCGGGTCTCTGTCCTGTCTTATGTTTGTGTGAGCACAGGGCCTTGTTCACAAGAACAAAGGCATTTTGGATCTGGGGAGGAGCATGCAGCACCCTTGCCAGACTTGGGGTCACTGAGTGGGCATGCCAGGTTTTTTACTGACTTTCCCGTCTTCTCTATGAATCAACTATAAAGATTTAAGTTTGGGCCACCATGGCCTTAGGATGTATTGATGGCTGACATTTTGACAGGAAATGAACTCGGCAACCAGACAGATTATGATTCTAATTTTGGCTATGTCATTTCCTATCCAGAAAGCCAAAGACCTTGGACAACTTCTCCAAAGTAGCCAGATTTGAGTACTAGTTCCATATTTTACCACATAATGATAGGAATTATTTTCCTTTCTGAGAATCAGTTTCCTCATCTGTAAAAGGAAGATCACACCTACCTCACAGAGTGGTTGAGAAAATTCCTTGAAATAATGCTTGTGAGAGCTAAGCACAAAGCCTGGGAACACAATCAGCACTTTGTCAAAGGAAACTATAGAGCTACCCTGTCCTGGAGGATCTATAATCACTGCTACAGCTGAGAACATCATAGAACCTCTTTAGAACCAGATAGCTTCCTGAGGATGTCTCTAAAGCACTTATTTAATTATCTATTGTATATGATGGCCATAGTAAATTGCACTCAACCCTCAGACCTGCATCCCAGTTTCCTGTGAAAGCTTTGTCTATGGGCATTAATTCAGCGCCTGCTGGTGCTAGCCTCTGGACAAGGTCCTGATGTCATCAATCCCTGCCCTTGAGGAACCTGTGTTCAGTGAGACTGGTGGACACAGCCAGGTTACCAGGACAGTAGCAGGAATACAGGCTGAGACACACTAGACCAGACCTCCAGCGCTGGCCTGATGTATGTTGCCCACAGGTCAGGGGAGTAGGAATCACTGAGGGAAGGCACATTGTGGAATAGTTAATAAGAAATTGGCCCAGGTGCAGTGGTGCATGCCTGTGATCACAGCAACTCAGGAGGCTGAGGGAGGAGGATCACAGGTTCAAGACCAGCCCTAGCAACTTAGCAAGACCCCCTAAGAAACTTAGCAAGACCCTGCCTCAATTGAACCCTGCCCTGGGTTCAATCCCCAGTACCAAAAATAAATAAATACATAAATAAGTAAGTAAATAAATAAATAATTGGACTTTGCCTCGAGCTATCAAGCTACTTCTCCGCCCCCTACCCAAGCCACAGTTTTCTAATATGTAAAAGCAAGAATGGAAACATTTCCTCCACAGTAGGGTAATTATAAGGATTAAGGGTGAGGTGGTAAATGTAAGTTTGGTGCTTGGCATGTGGTAAGGCTCCATAAAATGGAGACTTCCTAAGGCCTTTGCTGGATATGGTTTCCTATCTCCCAGTGAGAGGATCTGGGAAAATAGCAGTACCTTGCAGAGGCTTTTCCTGACCCCTAAACAGGTGCTCCTGGAATGTGAGTTCTGCAAAGAAGAAAAGTGTATGCCTGGTTAAGGAAAGCGTAGTCATTGGGAGGGGTGGCTAGTTGAAAGGAATTAAATGTCTCCGACATAAGAGTGATTCCCAGGTTGAGCCAAGATGCCTGGAACCCTCCTTATGGTCAGTGGTGAGTCATCATGACAGCCCAATTCCAGGATACAGTGTGTGCAGGAAGTGCGCACAGTGCCGGAGCTCCGGTCAAGTTAGGGGTATACGCTTCCTGCTTCCTAACAGAGGGCAGAAGTGGAGTAGCTAGCAGCACTAGAGATTATATTGACTGGAAAGCTAGGTTTTCTGAAAACTGGTTTTCTTTCTCTGGTGGGTCTTCAGATCCCAACTGAACCATTTCCTCTCCATTCCCTTCCTCCTGCCCTCCTGGCACAATCCCTCTTTGTGAGTATGTGCAGACCATGGGCCCTGGGCTTGCACTCTGTGGAAAGAACAGCTGCTCACACACAACTCTCTCAGCTGCTTTCACCTTCCTTCTTGTGGCAATCTGGAAATGGGGTCCTTCAGAAGGAATTCCTTCCCCTTGGGCTGTCTATGAGTGACAAATAAGCTAAAGATGGAAAGGGCTTACCTAAAAGAAGGTCTCTAGTGTTCCCTTAGGATGTGTGACCTCAGGCTGTATCACTTGTTTGGATAAATGCATTTCAGACCAGTTTATGTATCAAAAAAATTGCCAGTCATTATTCACCTTGCTATTTCAAGCATCTGGTATATTCCAGGCACTGTGCTAAGTGCTGCCAGAGACTGATGAACATCATCAGGGTCTTCCCATTGGTCTCAGGAAAGTCCCTCCTTCTTCCTGCCTCAGAAGGTCCCACATGATCTGGCTGTTGAGATGACAAGCCAGCCTCATCTTGCTCAGCCTCCCGGCTTGGTTGCCTAGATAATTCCCCCCCACTTATCCTTCATGCTTCATTTAGATGTCACTGCTTCCTGGAAGCTGTTCATGATGGCCTCTGCCACAACTGGGTGAAGTGCTCTGAATTTGTGCTGCCCCAGCCCCTGCACTGCTCTGTGTAAGCACTCTTTAACTTTGTTAATTTGACCCTTTGCTAGCCTGTGTCCCTGTATAGTATTAAAGCCCTAAGGTCAGGGACTGTGACACCTGATACATAGAAGGTGCTCAGTAAATATTTGTTGAATGAAAGAAAAGGGAAAGCATGGTTCACCACAACTGAAAGAGTTTTCAATGTCCTCTTGAGAGGTAAGACTTTTGCACAAATAATTATAATGTGAATAAGAGAGAAAGGCACAGACTAGAAGTTCAAGATGGGGAGGGATTTTCAACAGCAAAAGGGAGAAAAGTGTTGTCTGGAAAGACTTCATGAGAAAAAGAATGTTCGTTCTGAGCTGTAGAGAATAAGCAGTTTCCCCATAGGTATAGCAAGAGAGTGTCCTCCAAGGCAAATAGGCTGAGCAAAGGCCTGGACATAGGACTGAAAAAGTGTGTCTAGGGAGTATGTGTTCCTAGCTTGGGTAAATAGATGGGGGCGATCTGGGAGAGGGACTGGGTCCAGGGCTTGGAGGGCACTTGGCATCTCCCATCTTCATCAGTACCACCTCCTAGCAATGCCTGCTGCATTGAGTCATCTTCCTTGTGGTCCCAATGCAGAAAGAGATGGCTTTGGTGACTTCAGAGAGAACATCCCTCACCAGGTGGAAACTAGGTTAATTCCCAGAAAGATAACAACGGCACAGACCATCTTGGAGAATGGAAACAGAAGTAAAAGGGGAAACGTGATGCAACCTACAAAAACAAAGGAAATGAGAAATGTTATGGTGCTCAAAAGTGGGAAGCATTTTCCTTTGACTCACTCGGAAGGGAAATCTCTAAACAAATGAGTGTGAACAATTTATGGGATGAGGAGACACTGGATGCAATCTTACAAAGTAGCCCCAGGCCTTTTCTCAGCTGATTCAAGGGTGGGGAACCAAGACCCGAAACTGTTAAAAGAGACCCAAGTGCCAGCTGTCAAGTACTAGTATGGTTACGGTGACCTCTCCATCAGCACCCATCTCCATTTGTCCTGAAATCTCCCTCTGGCAGAGCACTTAGAAGATCAAGGTGTAGTGGAATGAATGGAATTTAGAGTCAGAGAAACGAGTGTTGGAAACTTGGTTCTCCATATTTCCAAGCGACGTGTCAGCTATTTGTTTTTTTCCTTTGGAAAATGTGGTAAATAATGATCAACTTCTCCATTTCTGAGAATTCTGAGATACAATGGAGATGAAAGCATTTGGCACAGTCCCTGTTGTGTGATACTGAAGAAGCAGGGAAAAGGAGCAAAAGGTGTTTACTTTATCCTCCTTATCCCACCCCATCTGAGGGAGGAAGAAGAAGGGAAAGAGAAAAAAATGGAAGGTGGGAGACTCATTTTGCTTTGGGTTACATGAATTAAAAATTCAAAAAATTTGGAATTTGCCCTACACAGATTAGTGCTTTTCCTAATTCTCTCCCATGCTGAGGACAAAGCATGAGGGAAAACTTAGGTACTTGGGGATGGGGGTTACTTGAGATTGAACCAAGGAGTACTTTATCACTGAGCTATGTCCCCAGCCCTTTTCATTTTTTAAATTTTGAGTCAGTTTTCCTAAATTGTCCAGGCTGGCCTTGAACTTGTGACTCTCCTGCTTCAGCCTTCTGAGACCCTGGGATCACAGGTGTGCGCCACTGTGCCCTGCTTGGGTTCTTCACACTTTAACACACATATGCCTGTTTTGTGACCGAAACAGGAGACTAGACTGTGGTCTACGACAAGAATCCTGAGCACTGGCTGAACATTTAAGTTTAGTGTTATAATCAGATTCAAGTTACAACACAGTTAATGTGTTGTCCCTTGGATCTACTAGGAGGTTAAATGTAGATGGTAAGCTGCTGAACTGACTGTTGGTAACTAGTTTTATAGTTAAGCTGTAATCTTTTTCTCAGTCAACTCAATAGAATTTAGTGGAGTCACAGGCTGTTTTGAGGCTACCCTAGAGGTTTCCTGGAACAGATACCTAGGAGCCTGAGTCATTCAGATCTCCCCACCTCTTTGGCAGAGTATTCCCATGGAGTTCCAGGAGCTGCAAATCTTCTATCACTATCCCTGGGCAACCCCTCACTTCCAGAAGTAAGCTCTCCATCAATATCTGGAGGCTGTGATCTGAAGCCCTCCATCACCCAGTATTCAATAGGTAGTGAGTGGAGGTCTGCCTCCCTTAAGCCACATCAGTCCTGCTCAGTCTTAGTTATTAATTCATAGGATAGGCACACTTAAGTCATAGAATGAAGTGCAGAAAAAGACATTTATGTAAATCATACCCAACCCTCTTATTTATTTCAGAACTTGGAAATCCAAAGAAGTTAAGCATTTTGCTCAAAAGACAGTTAGTTGATATCAGACCCTGGTCTGAAACCCAGATTTTCTCATGGTCCCACTGGGAGGCCAGTCAGTGTAGGTCACCAGAAAGATAGGGTGGGGTCTGAGAAGCCAGAGCATGAGATGACTAAAGGAATGGGGTCTCTGAAAGACACTAAGGGCAGAAACCCATGGTATTTCTGGAGAGGATCTGAGGCCATGGAGAGGGTGAGTATCTCTAGTGTCCACATCTCCAGGCCTTCCTGCTGTTCTTTAGCCTGCGTGTGATTTATTTTGGGCTTCAAGGCTTTGGCACACACCCAAAGCTGGAAGAGCATGATTAGTAACTCCTCAATAGCACCAGGTGTTTTGTGTATCCAGAGGGGATTAACCATTTCAGGGAGGCTAAGATCAGATTTCTGATGAACTCCTGTGAACTGAAGATAGGATAACAGGGCAACAGAGCAAGGACACACGCAAGGTCACTCACCTGGGCAGAGTGAAACAAATGCTCTGGGGCAGAAGGGGCAACTTGCGTGTGAATGTAGAAGAAAGCGGTTTCCAGATGAGCAGCCATCACCTGCTCAGTGTTGATGGGGAGGAGAAGGGAGTGCAGTTTGTGTTGGACAGGTTGCTGCTTTTTCTTTTTTCTTTTTTAGTCATTAAATATGGACTTACAATTAGGAGGGAATCATTATCAAACAATCAAGAACAAATGTATAATCACGGAGGAAGCCAAGGCTGCAGGTTGCTGTTTTTTCAAACACATGAAAAACTGGAATGCATCTCCACAGAGTCCAAAATGTACTTAACATGAGCTAATAATACTCCCTTTATTCTTACCCCTGGATGAGGTCCTGTTGAGACCTGTGTCTACTCTTAGGCTTGAATAAGGGCAAATGCTGAGGACCTGGGGAGGGTTCAGAGCAGCACTGTCCAATAGAAAGACAATTTGAGTCACATATGTAATTTAAGATTTCTAATGGTCACCGTAAAGTGGAACAGGTGAAATTAATGTTAGTAATAGATTGTATTTAACTCAAATATTCAAAAGGAGTTTTTTGAAATGAGATTTTATTTTTCTTTATAGTTTTACATATTGAAAGGGTTGTTGTTAACACTTTCATACATTCACACATCATATATCTCCCCTTTTCCTTCCCCACCTTCTCCCTTCCCCTTCTCCATCCCCCATCCCTAGGCTTCAAGGTTGCCCCCTATTTGATTGGTAATCCATGTTTGATGAGTCTGTTGTCTAAAGTTATTGTTCTCTCACTCTGTCCTGTGTTGTACTCTAGCCTCCATATATGAGAGAAAACATTCGGCCCTGCAGGTTCTGGGTTTGGCTGATTTCACTCAGTATGATTTTTCTCCATCTCCATCCAGTTGCCAGTAAAGGCTATGATTTCAGTTTTCAAAAGGATATTTAATGACATACTTTGCATTCCTTATTTTGTACTCAGCTTTTGAAGTCTATTTTATGATTTTACACTTACAGCATGTTTCACTTTATATTTGCCACAACTCAAGTACTCAACAGCCACATGTGGCTATTGGCCACCATATTGGAAAGCATAGGCTTAGAGGAAGAACTGTATAAAGTTGTTAAATTATGAGAAAATGGGGATAGGAAGTGAGAAAACATACCGGGGCGGGGCGGGGGGGGGGGGAGACCTTTTAAGTGAAAGCTGATTCTACTGATACACATTAAATGGTTTCCATCTCCACTAAAGGTCAACCCCATGCATACTTCCCTTCCCCCTAAAAATTCATGTTTACATTCCAGCTACTTGAGATATTTCATTTAAATTTAAATAGGAAGAAATTGAATCTGAGCTAATAGGGTAAATGTTTATCTTGCCTTCTTCCTTTATTTAGTCAACAAACACTAAGTGAGGAACCTAGTCATCTCTACCTCTCAGGAATGGGGTTAAGTTTATCCTATCCAGACTTAAGGCTATGATGATGTTTATCTTTGGCTTTGCATATGGCCTGAGACCAAAGAAAGTACTGACTGAACCATCATTATCCCTCTGGATCCTTAGGTTAATGATTGGATCCTCTATTTCAATGTATACTGTATCTTTTTCAGAAGATGCCTTTGAGCACCTAAAATAAAAAGCATTCAAGAAAACAAACTGTTGTGCCTATTTTCAAAAGAGGTAGAAATTGGGTGCTGTTTTCATTGTTACACCAGCAATCCCATCATGACCCAAGAAGGAGGTGAGGTATGGGATTAAACTCCAAGGGGATCAGCTCTTAGGTTCAGTCAGTGGCTTTGTTACCTTGTAAAGTCTTCAGTCTTCTCTGAGCCTTAAAAATTTTTTTCCCACCTCAAGTCAAAGGGTTAGTACTAACGTTGAATGAGGTAATGAATCTGTATGTGCTTATATATTATCAGATCTTCTTACCATATTTGATTCACTGATCCTATTTTGAGCTCCAAATTATTTGCTAGGTAATGGGTTCCACTCACAGCTTTGGGGTTAAGTTGATTGAAGGACACTGGGGGACTTTTGTAAGCTGTGGAGATCATGCCAAGAGATTGTCCACATCCTGTCTTTATATTGCTTTGACCTGAGGTCATCAGGCCACCAATTGGAGTTTGGAATTTTTTTTTATTTTTATTTTTATTTATTTATTTTTTTTAAAGAGAGAGGGACAGTGAGAGAGACAGAGAAAGAGAGAAACAACTTTATTTAATTTTTCACATGGCCTTAGTTGCTCCAACACTTAGTTGTGTATGTGGTGCTGGGGTTTGAACCCAGGTCCTCGTGCTTGCCAGGCAAGCGCCGAAACCACTGAGCCACCGCTCCAGCCCCTGGAATTTTTTTTTTAAATTGAGAACAAAGATTCTCATGAGGTATGATCCAGACCAGTCTTGCCATACTCTAGCTAGATAATCTCAGTATGGGGTAATTGAAGTCTTCTGCAACCTTGCTTCCCCAAAGTTAGACTGAGAACCAGCATGAGCACCACCAATAAAAACACAGTCTCATGACATACCCCTCGTTCACCCAGTCAGAATCTGCATTGCATCAACATCCAGGTGATAGCTACCTATGTTAGTTAGAGCACTGCTCCATAGGTCCTGACCAGCAGTAGTCACCATTGGCCTCAGTTCCAACAGCTGCTGTGGCAGGCAACTCACTTCCTCTTAGGCAGCCACCTCTGTTGTTAGACAGCACTCATGTTTTGAAAGTTGTCCCTTTGTCAAGTCCAAGTGTGTCACTATCACCCACTCGAAGTGCCCCAAAGTCTTTGAAAGCATCCATTTCTCTCCTTTGTTACATGGAAGTCTTGATCCAGAGGCTAGGTAGGAAGTGAGTAGACTGCACAAGGTCCATCCCAGCCACCTGGTGAAGGCCTGCAGGTCCTGAGACATTGTAGAAAGAGCATGAAATGACCCTTCAGTTCTGTCTCTTCCTTTATTCTTGCCAGAATCCAAGGGCACTGGTTTGAGCAATTGAGGTTTGGAAGGGATTTAGAAAACTTGGGGTTTCCTAGATGGATGAGAGAATGGAAAGGATGCCTGGGATGGAAGTCAGTGGTGCAGGGTATGATAAAGAATGAGGACATTTACATTGCAGATGAATAGGAGGGAGTGGTGTGGTGCTGTGGAAAGAGCAACTAAGCAACTTCACCTCTAGCTTCATGACACTGAGGAAACTCAGAACACCTCTGAGCATCAGTTTTAAAGGTTTTTAAAGAATGATGATCAACCCTCACCTCCCTATCCCCAGGGATTGTGTGGGACACGTTAACAATGATGTCAGAGAGCACACTTGCTAAGGTGGAGATGGCCCAAGGATAGAAGAGGCCACATAGGACTATAGAGGAACTAGGAGGCAAGTGTACACTCACTGGCTATGTGATCTCAGAAGAGGTCCATACTTTTTCTTCTCCTCTATGAAACAAGTGGGGGTCCTTCACAAGAAATGTTCTTGTGAAGTGTTCTTCTAGAAGTGTTCTTCTAGAAGGGAGTTGCCATGGCATGTTACAGTAATTGCACCTTACATGGAGAGTTTCTCCCAAGGTGGCTTTTCAAATATCTGTTCAGAAAGACTTCTTAAAGCTTGCAATTAAATCTTCTCTGAGGGAGGTGAGTCCAAACAGTCTTTCAGTGAAGGCCTGGCCTTCACAATGGGAGCCCTGATTAAAAGGTGGGTCTGTGTGACTCTGATTGTACCTGTTACCATATCAATATGTACTACCTGGGCTGGTGAGTGAAGAATGACAGTTTCATCTCTACATCCATGTCAGCACACACAGTTCTATTTCTGGAAGCAAGCTCTGGCCTAGGAGCTATCTGAAATTGGCTTCATACCTTACTGGAGTTTGTCATATGCACATTTTTCCAGGGGAATGGTCTTGTTTGACACTTCCAATATTACCCAGGAATATTTCAAAAGTATTATTCGTTTTCAGTTTTCTTAAGTACCCATGCATGGGAGATCTTATAGTTTTATGGGCCTGCTATGTCAAAGGCTCCTACTCAACAAAAATCCGAAACTGGCTGCGGTACAGCAGCTCCTCCCAAGTTGCTTGCTAGCTGAGAGTGAGGGGACCAATATGCGTGGGGGGAAATGTCTGTTTCTGAAGACAGCCTTTTGTGTCTTTCTCCAGCCCATCTGGAGACCTGGTGTTGTTCATTCTCTCCACACTGCAGCCATGTTTCTGATCTCCCATTTCATTGCCTGGATGCTTGCTTCTAACTCTCTACATTTGCATTTTCTCCTGTGCATCCACCGTGTTGTCATGGAAACTCAGTGGCCATAGGCTGCGAGTATCTGGTGTCATCTGTGTAATGGTGTGGTACGTGTATTTGCTCACGCTTTTATTTTGAATCCTCACCAATGTGACATCTGCTAAAATGTCTCCCTTATGATTTGCTTGGTGATCACAGCCTTCTCATCATTCATTGAGAGCAGGACCTGATCTCACAGAATCTGAAAAGAGCTATGTGGTAAGATGCCTGTTGAATAAGACGGTAGCTTTTCTAAAGAGAATCCTTATTGACTCTAGAGTCTACATGAGGTAATGCCTGGTTAACTCACAGAGCCATTTATTTAAAAGAGTCAATGGCTATTGTAGTACAGCCAGATGCTAGACCACCCTCTCCCCCTCAAAAAAGCAGAGGAATTTAGAGACTGTTTTTCCACTCTGCCTTCAAGGGGGATTAAATTAATGTATTAGTGCATGACTGGGGATACATACTTGCATTTCTACCCTGAGATTATTCCATTTGTAACTGTTGCTCACTAATTACAGGCTTTTATGGTGCTGCCCTTTTTTTTTTTAATATTCATACTAAATCCCAAATTCTTCTGTATCTTACCTTTTTTTTCCGTGCTTTCGCCTGGATCCCTCCTGCACTCCACTACTGGAAATCTGTTTTTTTAACCTGGATCTTCAACTGTGTTTTTCCCTGGACTTATGTACTACGTCTGGAATGTTACATCTCTTCCTCTCTTTTTTTTTTTTGTCCCCACATTGACTGTTTTATGGGGGTTTCTGGATATCTCGGGGCCACCTGACAGGAAGCAGTTTGCAATGAGATCATAAACATTGCTGAGAAATCTGTTCATTACTGCAGCACTGTCTCTCATCCCCTTGACTTTCATCACAAGGTATCCCCTTCTGACAATAAACCATCTTTAATCATTTCTCAGCAACCTCAAGCCCAGCAGCGAAGAGTCACCCCAGACAGGAGTCAAACCTCACCAGATTTGTAAGTATACATCGCAACCTTCAGTGCTCATGTTTTTGGTGGACTTTTGACTTTAGAGAGTGGATCGTTAATTGACTGGGGGCAGCCATTAAAGGGAATGAGCAAATCACTCCCTGATCCTCCGTGGATTTCTAGTGGAGGCCATGTTTCCTATCAAACACTGTGAAAACAGGTTGTGGGTATATAAAGGAGGTCACAGAGAGAGGTAGATATACCGCACAAGGGCAAGTGAGAGTTGTGTTATGGGGAATTAAAAGAGCACTTAATAGGGTTTGATTGATTCATTCATTTGTTCATTTAAAAATGTATTGGTTATTGCCTATGTTTTTATGCAATAGGAAAAAGAAAAACTGTTCCTGGAGGAAGGGTGATGTGAACCAGGCAGTGAGTAAAAACTGGATTGTGAGAGCTAGCATAGGGAGGGAAAGATCTTCCCAATTGAGGGGACAAAGGCACTTGGAGAGGGTGGCACTTGGAAAACTTCAAGAAGGCCTGCATGATTATAGTATGTGGCTCATGGAGGAAATAGAGATTTAACTCAAAAAGTAGAGTACTATCAGATGGTAGATTTCTGAATGCAGTGGAAAGCAGCTTGGATTTTATTCTGCAAGCACTAAGAATCCTCTGAAAAGTTTTTGTTTTAAGGAACATATTGATCATATTTGGGTTTAGGGAGATAATTCTGGCAACAGTGAAGGATGAGTTTTAGAAGTGACAAAGGTGCTAGTTAGAAGATACTAATGCAATAAAGAAGGAATGGGTTATTTGTAATCATGGAAAATCACCCATGGAGGTAACAAGGTAAATGGGAGCAGCCAGCAAAGGAAACCAAGAAGGACAACAGGAGATACAGGCAAGAGTCTAGGAGTGCTCACTTTCACAGACCAGAGCAGGTAGCATCTGTCCAGCAGTGCTATCTGCCCCAGAAAGGCCAGGGGGTATGACAAACATCCACCAGGCATTCTCTTTGGTAACTGGAAAAAAAAAAAAAAACACTGATGATCTCTAATTTAGCAAGGTCAGTAGGGAGTTGGCAGCATTTGTTGCATTGGAAAGGGCTGTTGAGTGAGTTTATGGTGAAAGGAAGTATGGGGGTTAAAGATTAAGGAATGCCAGAGATACGGCAGAGACTTACGCGCGTTTATGCCAGAGGAGAAGGAGTTGACACAATTGAGAGATGCAGGTGAGGAGATGTAAGTAAGTAAAGGAAGAGGGTCCAACATGGCCAGGAGAAAGGGCCCTTGCTCATGGAACAGCAGGAGGTGAGCAGACACTCAAATCGGAGGAAAGATCAACAAATCACCACAGCACGCTTCCATCTGGGGAAATGAAACTGGAGTAAAGAGTGCTTGGTTGAGCGTGGGATACCAGAACTGGCAGGGGCAGTGGAGTAAGGACTCAAGGGACAATGACCTATGTGAAGCCAATCAAAATTAGAGCTGAGTGGGGGATGTGGACAGTAAGGGTGCAGACTTTCCCCAGCCAGTCTCTCCCACCTGAAAACGGAAAGTAGTTATCAGGAGTTATATCTCAAAGCAGGTATGGTGGAATTAAGAGGACAAAACATTCTAAGATGTTAGCAAGGGTGTGTTTTGGAAAGCCAGATATAGGAATCCAAGTTAGGTAGGAAATAGCAGAAAGTACAGAAACATGAAAAAATGTATTAATTTACCAACAAAAAATCTATCTGCATCTTGCATATTTTACTTTCTCATTAGAGACCTTCCTTCTGGTAGCCAGATTCATGCACCAGAGTATCAGTACACTTGGAGAAATATGCAAAGTTAAATTGCCCCTTTGGGCTTTGCAGAACGGCATGAGCCTGTGACTCCAGGAACTGATTCCCGAGCTTGGCTGTAGTCTGTCTTGTCTACACATTGGAATTCACTGAAATCAACTGGAAATGCTAGATGATTGGCTTATTTACAAAGTTTTGCTGCTACTGTTGTGTTTCAAAATAGTGAGTAAACAGAAGTATGAGGCTGGTGCATAGTAGACGCCCCTAAAGCATTTGCCAAAGGACTAAATAAAAACAAAGCTTTTCCTTGATGCCAAAGCATATGCCAGTTTTCACCACCAGCACCCACTATTACGAGATGAGAGAACAGCTTAGATCAAATGCTTTAGGCCAACTAGCGAGTAAATGACAGTCTTATTCCAAAACATTACTGGGATAGAATAAAAGCAAAAAGATCTCAGGAGTTTCAGAAAATTGATAACCATTTAAAAGCACTCAAGGGAGGTTGGGGATGTAGTTTTTTTTTTTTTTTTTTTTTTTTTT
>PVKS010027280.1:11539-27791 GCA_004027875.1 Aplodontia rufa | reverse complement strand
TTTAAAGAGAGGGGGACAGTGAGAGAGACAGAGAAAGAAACTATTTAGTTTTTCACATGGCTTTAGTTGCTCCAACACTTAGTTGTGTACGTGGTGCTGGGGTTTGAACCCGGATCCTCGTGCTTGCCAGGCAAGCGCCAAAACTGCTGAGCTACCACTCCACCACCACTCCAGCCCCGGCATACCTGTCTTTTGGCTTTATGATTTTTCTTTTCATCTTCCTTCTTCCTCTTTTTTTTTTTTTTTTTTTTTTTTTTGGTGGTACTGGGAATTGAACCCAGGGTTGCTCTACCACTGGGCTACATTTCTAGCCACCTTTCTTTACTTTTGATTTTGGAACAGGGTCTCACCAAGGTTGGCCTCAAATTTGCATTTCACCTCCCAAGATCCTCCTGCCTCAGTATCCAAAGATATGAGATTACAGGCTTGTGCCCTAGCACGCAGCTCAGACTTGTTCTGTTTACATAATTAAATCATCAGTCCATTTTTAAAATGGCTTTATGACGTTTTAGAAGCCTTCCTCATTCAGAGAACACTTAAAATTCTTTTGTGTTTCCTCCTAGCGCTCCTTGGGTTTCAGAGTTTATGTCTGGGTCATTAGCCTATTTGGAATTTAAATTATGTGGTAGGAATCCAAGATATGTATTGTTAAGATGGTTAAACACTTTTCTTTGCAAGTATGGGAGTTAATTTAGAGACTATATCATATGGGAAAGAAGGAAATCCATCTTTTCTACACTTATTTAAAATGTCACTTTATATATTAAATTTCTGATTTATTTGGGTTTATTCTGAACTTTATATTTTAACCCATGGATCTATGTGTCCATGTGGGGTTGGGACTTAATGAAGCAGAAAAAGAGGGTGGGGTTGCAGCTCAATGGTAGAGCACTAAGTGAGGCCTTAAGTTCAATCCCTACCACTGAGAAAGAAAGGAAAAAAGAAAGAGAAATACAATTCTGAAAATAGGTGACAGGAAAAGAGTATACAGATTTAAAAAGAACCAAATAGAACTTTCAGAAATGAAAAAAATCATTGTTGGTGAAAATTTAATAGTCAAGTTAAATAGTAGGAAATATCTGAATTGTGATTCATTCTTGGCATCACGAAAAGAAATAACCAGACTTTAGGTGCCTCTAGTTCAACTTTATTCTTTCAAAAAATTTGAACCTCAATCTGATCAAATTTTCAAATCTAATGTCTAGTATGGGAACTGAGGAGTAGATTAAATGACACCACAAGGGTAGAATTAGCAAGTTGTAGATTATGGGAAACTACAGACAAACAAGCGGGTTACTTTAATAAATAAACTGCAAGGAAAAAAAGATGAAGCCAGTGCAGTGGTGTGAATCTACAGTTCCAGCTATTTGGAAGCGATGTAGGAAGATTGGCTCAAGACTATCCCGGGCAACAACATGGAGTGACACAATTCTCAAAAAAAAAGAAGAGGGTGAGTGATATTGCCAAATTATATTGCTTATTGTGTGCATCACGAATATGTAACAACAGAGCTCATCAATATGCACAACTATAATGCACCAATAAAAAATGTGGAAAGAAAGAATACTGGTGTGGTAGCACACACCTGTAATCCGACAGGAAGATTTCAAGTTCAAGACCAGCCTCAGCAACTTGGCAAGGTCCTAAGCAGTTTAGTGAGACTCTGTCTCAAAATTTAAAAAAGGGCTGGGGATGTGACTCAGTGACAAATTGCCCCAAGTTAATCTCTTAGTACTCTCCAAAAAATGTGGAAAGAGAAAATAACAAAGAAAGAAAGAGGGAATCTAGAGATCAGAGGAGACTGATGAAATATGGATCAAATGAGATGAGGACCATGTTTGCATCGTAATTAGAACAATTATACAAAACATTTATGAAACAACAGGGAAATTTGAACACAGTCTGATCAATAATATAAAAGATTATCAATATTTTTAGGTGTGGCAATAGTATTCTGTTTATATATTTTTAAAGTCTTTGTGTTTTAGAGATAAATAGTGAAATGTTTGGGGGCAAAATAATACGATGACTAGGATTTGATTCAAAAAAATCCAGTGGCAGGTGTTACGGATGAGGTGTGAATGGACAAGGGAATAGTCATAAGATTGGTCATGTATTTATAAGCTGGATAAGAAATTCAAGAGGGATCACTATTCTAGTCTGTCTGCTTTTATATATGTTTGAAATTTTCTATAATAGAAGACTTCAAAGAATTAGTCCAGCCATTGCCTCATTCTTATTTCTTTTTCTTTTCTTTTCTTTTTTTTTTAATAAAGACAGAGGGACAGTGAGAGAGACAGAGAAAGAGAGAAACAACTTTATTTAGTTTTTCACATGGCCTTAGTTGCTCAACACTCAGTTGTGTACATGGTGCTGGGGTTTGAACCCGGGTCCTCGTGCTTGCCAGGCAAGCACAGACACCACTGAGCCACCGCTCCAGCCCCCTCATTCTTATTTCTAAAAGAGCCATAATCCTCCTGGTTCAAAAGGAGCAGAATCTTTAGTCCTGATGTTTGACCTTGACATTTATCCCAACACAGACCTTCCCCTCTGAATCTTTTTCTTTTTTGCATTACTGAGGGTTGAACCCAGGGGCACTTAACCACTGAGCCACATCCCCAGCCCCTTTTTATATTTTATTTTGAGACAGGGCCTCGCTAAATTGCTAAAGCTGGCTTTGAACTTACGATCCTCCTGCCTCAGCCTCCTGAGGTGCTGGGTTTACAGATGTGCCCCACCGCCTGGCTTGGATAAATTTTTAGTTCCAGTCAAGTCTTAGAATGACTGTATCTCTGGATGCCATCTTCATGCAACCTCACTGGAAATCCCAAGCAAGAACCACCCAGCTAAGTCACTCCTAAATTCTAGATCCATAGGAGTTGTTCATAGATGTTTGTTGTTGAAACCGTTAAGTTCCAGGGTAATTTGTTATGCAGCAATAGAGTATGTATTAAATAGGTGACATCCCATCCACACAGTGGCATGTATGTAGTCATTAAAAATAACACTTTTTGGGGATGGAGAAGTGGCTCAGTGGTTACAGCACTTGCCTGTTATGTGCAAGGATGTGGCTTTGAACCCAGCAGCACATACATGACAAAGTGGCAAAGCAATGAAAGCCACATGAAAAACTAAATAAAATTGATTCTCTCTTTTAAAAAATAACACTTTTCATACATATTTAACAGTGTGGGGAAACAGTCATGATAGGAATAAACATGTGAAACACTAAAAGAATGTGAAACAAATAAACATATTCAGAAAAAAAAACAGAATATGAAAATGCTAAAAGCAGTTACCTCTTGGTTACAGGGTCACAAATATTTTTAAAAATACTTTTTAGTATTTTCCAATATTTATATTCACTACCTCTATGAGAAACAAAATATTTGTTCTTTGGGTTCTCAACATCATTTTAGCAGCCCGATTATACTCCATGGGGTTAATTCCTCACTCCTCATCCCTGATGACAGGGTATATATTGCTAGGTCAAGAAAGGGGATTCCAGGGGCTGGAGTGGTGGCTCTGCGGTTTCGGTGCTTGCCTGGCAAGCACGAGGATCCGAGTTCAAACCCCAGCACCATGTACACAACCGAGTGTTGGAGCAACTAAGGCCATGTGAAAAACTAAATAAAGTTGTTAAAAAAAAAAAAAAAGGGGATTCCAGGGATGGGCTGGGGCTCAGCAGTTATGGTGCTTGCCTGGCATGTATGAGGACATGGGTTTGAACCCCAACACCATGTACACAATGAAGTGTTAGAGCAATGAAAGCCACATGAAAAACTAAATAAAATTGATTCTCTCTCTCTCTCTCTCTCACTGTACCACTCTTTATAAGAAAAAGAAAAGAAAAAAAGGGGATTCTATATTCTCCTCTTGAGGCTTTTCCTAAAGCTCATGTGACCTCCTTTAATATTATTTTATTTCATTATACAGAAAGCCATTTGTCCCTCCTCCCCCTTTTTGGTATAGTCTCTCCCAATGCACAAGTTTAGCTTGCTAAGCTCTCCAATCAGTGCTGAGGGTCTGCAGCCAGAGAGCTCAGTGGTATCTATGATATCCTTGAGAGTGAGCAGAGGCAAGGACACTGCGGTTTTGGTCAGTTTGTCCTGCCAAGAATACGGATGTTTTCCTGCTAAGTGGCAGATCTGGGATTTTAGTCCAGTTTCAAATGTGGACGCATAACGGTACTAGAGATGGTTCTGGGATATCACAAGCCAGAAGCTAGGACATGGAGGGCCATATTCTTAGGGCAGATGGATCCTTCGGGACCAGGGAAGCCTCAGGCTTGAGTGAATCTATCTACACTACCCTTCTGACTGGGGCTGAGATAGTGATTTCTGAGTTCAGAGGTGGCATTTTTCTCAAAATTTCTATAATGAGATAACAAAGAAATGAGTTCTTTAGAAAAGAAGTCTGCGTGTGAGATTTCAGCCTGTGTTTTAACCAAATAGCTTTGATTTCCTAGGACTTCTCAGCATATGATCAGAGAGCTCTTTTAGAAAGCACAACAGAACCAGAGGGAAGGGAAATGCAAAATTTGGTAGAAGTGGAAGAAGGGAAATTCTCACTTTCTTTTCTTCTTTTTTTTTTTTTAAAGAGAGAGAAAGAATCAGTTTCATTTAGTTTTTCATGTGGCTTTCATTGCTCAAATACTTCGTGCTTCATGGTGTACGTGGTGCTGGGGTTTGAACCCGGGTCCTCGTGCTTGCCAGGCAAGTGCCGAAACTGCTGAGCCACCGCTCCAGCCCCTCTCCCTTTATTTTTAATTCCTGTAGCATCCAACTCTACTCTTCCCATTCCTAACTCAGGGCTCTGGGCCTGCTGCTGTCAGAGGAACAAATCCAGATTCTCTGCACTTGACTTGGATTTTTGCCTCAGTGACTGAAGGCTAAACTTGTTTCTTCAATTCCTTTTGTGGTGTGTGTGGGATAATGCCTACCTGACAGGTTACTGAGAGGAAGATGACAAGTACAGATACCACCAAACACAAGCATTCAGCACAATTTCACTCCTGCCTAGCTTCACAAATGTTTGTTCAATGTAAGAAGAGGGCTCATCAGCAAATCCTCAGAGGCTGATCAATGAAAACCAAGCACTCTATTAACCCTTCTGTTTAGGTGCTGTTTGAGAAGCCTCCCAGAAAGGTATGGTTGGCTTTGTAGGCTGCCTTCTTCTTTTCTCCTCCTCCTCCTCCTCCTCCTCCTCCTCCTCCTCTTCTTCTTCAGAGAGAGAGAGAGAGGGACAGTGAGAGAGAGAAAGAAAGAAAAAATTTTTGTTTTTCAAGTGGCTTTCGTTGCTCCAAGACTTCGTTGTGTACATGGTGCTGGGGTTTGAACCAGTGTACTCGCGCATGCGAGTAACCGCCGAGCCACCACTCCAGCCCCCTCCTGCGTCTTCTTATTTGATCTTGCTAAGTTGCCCAGACTGGCCTCGATCTTGTGATACTCCTGCCTCAGTCACTTGAGTTGCTGGGATTGCAGGTGGGCTGCACCACATCCAGCTTCTTCCCCTTCTTTTTTTTTTTTTTGAGAGAGAGAGGGACAGTGAAAGGGGGGAGGAGGGAGAATCAATTTGTCTAGTTTTTCACATGGCTTTCATTGTTCTGACACTTTGTTGTGTACGTGGGTGCTGGGGTTTGAACCCTGGTCCTTGCGCATGCCTGGCAAGCGCCATAACCGCTGAGCCACTGCTCCAGCTCCTCTTCCCTTTCATAAGAGCATTCTTCACTAAGTAGTAACTTAAGTGTAGTAACTTCTATCATCAGGACCAAGCGGCCAAAAGACAAGAGCCATCTAACTTGATGGAATCCTCCACAAACCTGACCTGGAACTGAAGAGCTTTGCTAAACCCCACTTAGCAACAAAAACCTGAGTAATGGCTACAGTTTTTGGTACAAGCTGAGTCTTAACAGGTACCATTTCAGCAGAAAGACTCATCTGTCTACACATGCACATCATCCTGTGGTTTAGTAAAACTGAAAGTTTGAGTATCCTCATCTCTTACTCAAGAGAGGAGCGAACATGGGTTGGAACAGTGGCTCAGTGGTTACAGCCCTTGCCTGGCATACACAACTATGCAGATTCGAACCCCAGCATCATGGACACAATGTAGTGTCAGGCAACAAAACCACATGAAAAGCTAAATGAAACTGATTCTCTCTCTCTCACTGTCCCTCTCTCTTAAAAGAAAGAAAGAAAGAAAAAGAAAGAGAAAGAAAGGAACATTACCTGAGAGTCTACAATGGGCATAGGATTGATTCCCAGCATTGCACTGATTTTGACCCTCATAACAACCCACGACAGGTAGTATCCACCTCAGTTGACAGATGAGGAGCCAGAGTTAGGAAAAGAGTATTTGCCGCAGGCCCCACAGGTGGTAAAAGGGGTTTCTTCTGCACCTGAAGCTCTCAATTTCATTGTAAACACCCTGCCTCCCTCTAATTCTCTGGTCTCCTGATAAAAGCTGCCTTTAGTTAAGTAAACTATATTTCTAAAAAGGTAAAGACTTGATTTGAATGATTAAACAAGTACTAAATCAAATTCATTCCAGTCAAAAATGCTAAAAGTGGGGTTTTTGTGTTTTGTGGTACTAAGATTGAACCCACGGCTTCAGACATGCTAGGCAAGTAATTTACTACAGAGCCATAGCACCAGCCCATTATTATTATGATATTTTTTTGAAAAAGAGAAAGGAACAGTGAGAAAGAACAAATTTTATTTAGTTTTTCTTGTGGCCTTCATTGCTCCAACCCTTTATTGTGTACATGGTGCTGGGGTTCGAACCTGCGTCCTTGCTCACGCACGCCAGACAAGTGCCATTCCGAGTCACTGCTCCAGCCCTAAAATAGTTTTTTAATGACCCATTTCTTTTCTTTTTTTTTTTTATCCCTCTTGTGTAAAGAATTTTGCTGTGACATCAACATAGAGGATGCAGAATATGGACCCAGTGATGGTTGCAGCCAGTAACAGGAAAGAAAAATAAACTACTTAAGCAGAAATGAGTGAAAAATAGCCTGATGTTGGGTTGAGCGAGAATTTAAAAGCAAAACAACTTACTTTATATCAAAGCTTCAATTAAGTAAAGCACACTTGAGGTTTGCCTGGCATTGTCTGTAATGATCCTTCATGGTTTGTTTGCTTTTTCAACTGTATGCATCACTGGGTGTGATGTACAGAACTACAATCCCATGACTTGGGAGGGTGAGGCAGAAGGATTGCTAAATTCAAGGCCAGTCTCAGCAATTTAGTGACCCTGTCTCAAAAAAAAAAAAAAAAAAAAAGTCTAGGGATGTAGCTCAGTGGCAAAGTACCCCTGGGTTCAATCCCCAGTAATGAAAACAAACCAAAACAAAGAACACACACACACACAAAAACTATCAAACTCTATGTATCATGACTAAGCAAGCTGAAAGTCATTCTTGGTCTTGATTTTTATAAAACTGTGGTAGACTATATACAAAATTGACTGTCTTAACTGTTTTTGGTTCAATTCACTAATGTTAATTACATTCATACTGCAGTGCAATCAATGCTCAGAACTTTCATCATGAAAAACAGAATCCCTATTAAGCAAGCATTCCCCATTTTCCCTGCCCTCAGTTTCTACAACCACCATTCTATTTCTATGAATTTGACTATTCTAGATGTCTCTTGTAAGTAGAATCATTTCTGTTTGGCTTATTTTACTTAGCATAAAGTCCTTAAGGTTGTAGCATATGTAAAATTTCCTTTTGAAGGCTGAATTTTTCAATATTGTTTATCTATTGACATTGGAGCTGCTTCCATCTTTGGCTATTGTTATGCTGCTATGAACATGGATATACAATTATATACAAGTATAATGGGTTTTAAACCTTTTTTTTTAAGAAGGGACAGTGAGAGAGAAAGAGAATTAATTAAAAAAATTTTTTTTCATGTAGCTTTCGTTGCTCAGCTGCTTTGTTGTGTATGTGGTGCTGGGGTTTGAATTTGCATCCCTGGGCATACCAGGCAAGCGCTGTAACTACTGAGGCACCGCTCCAGCCTCGGTTTTAAACCCTTTTGATTAATTTGGATACTTTTTTTGAGTGTATGTGTGGTACTAGACTTGAATCTAGGAGCCCTCTACCACTGAGCTGCATCCCCTGCATTCCCCCTCCTTGCTTTTTTAAAAAAAATTTGAGATAAGGTATCATTAACTTGCTAAGATTGGGGGCTGGAGCAGTGGCTTGCCCAGCATGTGAGAGTATGCAAGTTCAAATCCCAGCACCATGTACACAACTAAATCTCTGAGCAACAAAGGCCACATGAAAAACTAAATAAAAATTGTTTCTTTCTCTCACTGTCCCTCTTTAAAAAAAAAGTTGCTAAGGTTGGCCTCATACTTGTGGTTCTCCTGCCTCAGCCGCCAATGCATAGCACATAATCATTTTACATTCCCAATAATGCATAAAGGTTACAATTTCTCTACATCCTTGCAAACTCTTAAGAATAGCCATTCTAATATATGTTTGTCTTGAAATATTTTTGGGCAGTGCTGGAGATTAAGCCCAGGGCCTCAAACATGCAAAGCATATGTTCTATTACTGAGCTACATTGTCATCCTGTTTTGAGTTTTATAGCTATAAAAGTGTTAAAGTATCTGGGTGTAGAGTGCTAACACATTTGGAACAGTATCTGTCACAAGGTAAACTATGCTGCTTGCTGAATGAATGCATAAATCAGCGAAATTTACAAGCTGGAGATAGTTTTAATATTGCAGGTTATATGACTATATGGCAACTGCTTTAAACATTTTTTTTGAGGGGGTGAGGGGGTGGCACTGTGGATTGAATGCAGGGGTGCTTTAACACAAATCATTCTCAGCCTTTTTTTTTTTTTTAGAGAGAGAGGGAGGAAGAGAGAGAATCAATTTTTATTTAGTTTTTCATGTGACTACTGCCACTCTAACACCTCGTTGTGTATGCAGTGCTGGGGTTTGAACCTGTATTCCTGCACAAGCCAGGCAAGTTCGTAACTGCCAAGCCACCACTCCAGGCCCCCTTTCTTAATTTTTGAGACAGAGTTTCTCTAAGATCCCAAAGCTGGCCTCGAACCTACATTCCTTCTGACTCGGCCTCCCAAGTTGCTTGGATTATAGGCATACATACACCACTATATCCAGCTTGATGTATATTCTTGAAGATTCTTCTGGTATACAACCAAGTGTCAAGAGCAGCAAAAGCCACATGAAAAATTAAGTTCTCTGTCCTTCTCTTAAAAAAAGAGAATTCTGGGGTTGGGGATTTAGCTCAGTGGCAGAGCGCTTGCCTAGCATGCACAAGGTCCTGAGTTCTGTCCTCAGCCCTAAAAAAAAAAAAAAAAAAAAAGAATTTTTCTGTATATTCATTCACTCAATCAATATCTATCTATAGTTTTCCCACCCCTAAACAAAAAGAGATTCCATTTTTTTTTCTCAGTACTGGGTATTGAACCCATGGGTGCTCTACCACTGAGGTACATCTCCAGCTCTTTTTAAATTTTTCTTTGAAACAGGGTTTCACTAAATTTGATGAGGCTGGATTCAAATTTGCAGTTTTTCAGCCTGTCTCCCAAATTTGCTGGGATTACAGGCATGTGCCACTGCACTCAGCTTTGAAAAACGCTTAATTAGTACCAGGAAGTGGCAATTCAAACTTTAACGTGAGGCTTCCCTTGGCTTTGGGCTCACAGATGGGTAAGACCTTACCCAGCCACAGCATTCCATATAGAAAACAGGTTCAAAGTCATGGAGATGTAAAAAGAAAAAAAAATTGCATTTAGCACTGTGGAATGAACTAGTGCTGCCTATTATAAGCAAAGGTGGATTTTTCCCAAAATATTTTCTTTATAATCTTTTAATATGTGCATTTTCTGTAACTGGCCAAGTGCTTCTTAAAATTTATGTTGATTCATGGTGCTTTTTATTTATTTTTATTTTTAAGAGAGAGGGTCAGTGAGAGAGAGCAAATCAATTTTATTTAGTTTTTCATGTGGCCTTTGTTGCTCTGAGACTTTGTTGTGTACACGGTGCTAGAGTTTGACCTGGCATAAGAATAACAGGTTCAAACCCCAGCACTGCATACGCAACGAGGTGTTAGAGCGGCAGGAGTCACATGAAAAACTAAATAAAAATTGATTCTCTCTCTTCCTCCCTCTCTCTCTCAAAAAAAAAAAAAAAAAAAAAAAAAAAAAAAAAAAAAAAAAAAAAAAAAAAAAAAAAAAAAAAAAAAAAAAAAAAAAAAAAAAAAAAAAAAAAAAAAGCACCGTAACTGCTGGGCCACCGCTTCAGTCCCTCATGGTGCTTTTTAAAGACTTAATTTGACCCTGTCCTTCACGTGAGGAAATGAAACAAAAAAGGGGTGTAATGACTTAACACAAATTCCTACAGTGCAGAGGCAGAGCTGGAGCTAGAACTCCAATCTAGGGTTTTCCCCCTTTCCAGAAGAACTTTCCCAGATCTCTTATCACCCATTGTTTGCCTTTTGGAGTTGGAACACTAGGGAAAAGAACTATTCGGTCACTTTCATAAAGTCTAAAAACAACCTTTTTGCATTAATGTGGTTATCTTTCACTTTCTAATTGCTTTCACGAGCACAGTCTCCAGATGCTGTTACTATTAGTCTTTTCTGCCACACATCTTAATTTTTTTGAACAAGAACACTTTTATTTCAGTTCCATTAGTTCTTCTCACAATGTTCTCTAATAAAAAGTCTGTAACTTAAATAATTCTGAGTCCCAACCAAAAGCAATCACAATTAAATTGGAAACAGACTATGAATGCAGGAACACTATTATTTATTAGGTCAATAATTTGCTTTTAGCAGTACAAGTACAGAATATATCACAATGCTGGTTACAAACATACTTAGTATGGTTTAATAATTACAAATAATGGTGGGTACTACAAGTCAGTGAGAATGATATGAAAGGTCATTTTGACACAATGAACTGTCTTCAAAAATCTATTAATGACCTTAGACATTTCTATAGAAATTACTCTGGCACTAGTAGTAGGGACTTTCATGTAAAGAATGTTAGTGATTTGTTTTTAATTTTTCATTAAGAGTTTTTTGAGGCTATTAAACTAAAATCCCCTGTTGCTTACTAAAGTATAAAAATAGTACTGACCTGGTAATATTTAATAAAATGTAGCATTCATTCACATCATAAAACTAAATTGAGAAGTTTTAGTTACCATGGCAACATATCTTTTCATAAAAGGAATATACAGAAATGAGTGATGTTATACAAATGGTACCTGCAACAGTTATTTAATGATCCAACACTTAACTGTGCACCACAAACCAAGTTTTCTAGATATCTATATATAGCATATATATAATCTTAGATTTTACTTTTGAAAAACATGTGCACTTCAACAAACTCACTAAGGCCACTCATGCTATAGATACCTAGGATTGCAATGAAGAATAGTAATATTTAATAAATCCTAAAGCATAATCCTTCAGATCAACAGGGTAAAAACAGCTTTCTGCCTAAAACATTCCTGAGATTTGTGAACAAAAGAATTATGAATGTTCAAGTTGGAGTTTAATCCAAATATATAGTTTTTAAAATTTCCTGGAAACTTGAAGTCCTTCAAAACCAAGAGGTAAAACATGCAATACTTTTTAAAGCAAAAATAAAACTCTTAAAAAAATTAGTACTTGTTTATAACTTTTTCCAGTCGTAACTTTGCATTCCAGAAAAAGAAGTTTCGAAGTAGCGAGGCTACAAATCCTGGGGAAAACACATGAAATAAGTGCTAACTAATAATACCTGCTACTTAGCAAATCATTCTTCAAATCTGTAAAGTTCTGACCAAAAGCGTCAAACATGTTTTAGGCATCTTCAGTTTTCTGTCTGCTCTAATAGAGAGAAACCAAATGGCACTCTAGTTTTTTCTAAGCTTGCAGCCATTGTACTTATTTTTTATTTATTTATTTTTTTCCAGATGGGGGTTTTGCTGTGTTGCCCAGGTTGGTCTGGAACTTGTGAACTAAAGCAGTCCTCCCATCCACTCAGCCCCCTGAGTAGCTGGGACTATAGGCAGGCACTACTACATGTGTCTTTCTGTACGTAATCTCCCCAAGATTACGAACTCCTCCAAACAGGCTATGAACAAAAGTTCTCTTGTCAAATCCTTTGTTTTCACAATGCAAGAATATTTGGGCAGGAACTACTATAAAGCGATAGTGTTTACTCTTAACTAAGGAACAGATTGGATGGTAAGAAGGCTTATTCTTTGGGCAAAGTCAGTTTTGGGGACCCATAAATATTATGCTCTAAAAAACGGAATTCAAGAGTGAGTGACCACCCTCATGGCACATGTGAGAGCTCCCTGCAACCCCCAACTTGAGTAGCACCAAACTTTAGGAACAAAGACTGGGTAGAAGTCAGGGAAGGATGAGTCCAAAGGCCCTTCTTTAACCTTACTTCACTAAACCTCCAGATTTAGTAATGTTAGGCTAGGGAAGTAATATAATGGCTAGGGCTTCCTTACACTCAACCTCACTATATATAGTAAAAAGTTTGGTTATTGTGAGTATAATTTTATTCCTTTCTTCCTTTGAGTTTAACATCTTAAGCCATGGTGGCATTCAGTTCTCCAACTTGCTCTCAGCATTCTTACTAGAGGGATGAATCCTACACTTAAAATTACTAGGTTATCTTTCATTAAAATCAAATAATAATCCAACTATTAAGACATGTCACTAACAAAACAGTAATCTGTTTTCTTAAGCTAGAGTGTAGGTGTACATCAACATTTATGGACTTAAAAAAAAAACACATTAAAGCAGTGGTGAAAAGCAGAACCACCAATGATGACATGGGGTGGGGTGGGGGGGACACTGGCTATCAGCTGACATTATCACCTGTGATCCTAGGCTTCCAAAAATCATGTTACTTTATCATTGAGTACGAACAAAGTTTAGTTCAAGCCAATTTAAGGGAGGATGAGGCCTTAAATCATTCATTTGCTTGATTTTATCCTAGGAAATGTTGTATGTGCACAAAACCAAAAAAGAAAAAAAAAAAAAAAAAAAAAAAAAAAAAAAAAAAAAAAAAAAAAAAAAAAAAAAAAAAAAAAAAAAGAAAAAAAGGATTAAAAAAAACTTCATGTGGAAACATAAGTTTCAAAATATTTATTGAAAAACAATTTACCATGACATTCCTATACCACAAACATACCATAAGACTCTAATAACCAATGAAAGTATACAAAGCCTATCCTGAAAAATATCTTTGGAGGTATTGAATATATAGGCCCATGAGGATAGAGCTGAGTAACTTAAAAATGTCAGTCCTTGGTCACACAGACCATTTTGTAATTAAGAAACGGTGACTCTTGGCATCAGACTGCAATTAACTGGGAGGGGGATCAGCTTTATAAACTGCAGGCATGCCAATTTATTCTTTCCAGAATTAAAAAGAAAATAACTTAATTTGAGGAATAAATCCAGGTTTCTAAATCACAAAGTTATTATCTTAGGGATCTGGGCTTACTTCATCTCTTCAGGTACATCTCCCAGTAACCCCCTCCTGGGAATTTAAATGCACTGGCTCATAACTAACAAAAATGCAAATAGCAGTTTCAAACAAGGTTAAAATAGGAAGTTAAAAAAATGTTTAAAATCAAAATCAAAATCTCTAATTTTTCTGTACTTTATGTGAAAGTTTAGTTTTATTTCCCCTCTCACCCAACATGCATGTTAAAAGAAAATCAAAATTCAACACATTCACTCACCCACAGACTACTCGAAGCATTAGCTAGGAGTAACATCTCTAACGGCCAAGTTATGAACCCCTGAAAATAGGGGAGAAACCCAGATTCTTAACTGTAGAGGCACCAGATGGGCCACTATCATAAGAATTGAGGTAATAGCAAAAGACTTGTTTCTTGGTTTGCTACACGTCATAACTTCTCAAATTTGAACATTACCTCAACATTAAATAATCCGACTCATTTAGTTAAAAAAAAGAAAGAAAATTAGAACCTAATAAGTGGAAACACAAATTAGTGCAATGTACCTATCATTAAGGGATCTTTCCATCTGACTATTGGATTTCAAATAAAATGACAAAGTTGTACTATTATTTACCATAAAAATGAAGGAATTTCTTAGAAGACATTTCTGGGCATTCATTTTCCTTAATTCCCACCAATAATATAGTAATCTAAAATTCCCACCTGGACTTGAGCTATTTCATGACTCTCAGCCAATATACTTGTTAATCGTGTTGATTGTTAGGGCAAATCTTAAATAATGGTGGTGCCACAGTAGATATTATAGACTTGCTTATGGCATTGCTATCTTTGTACCTTGACTAAAGATGTGCCTCTGAAATTGCCAAATTTCCCTAGTTTGGTATCTTATCATATAATTGTCCATTATCATTTTCCATTATATATCTAAATGAAATCATTCTATTGATAAAGGAATACAAAGGATCTAAAATAATAATCTAAAGCCTCTGGTCCAAGTAACAAACTTCTACATTATGCTGGTCCTTTTCAGATCCTCCTGGTCCTGTTAGCAAACGCTATTAAAGCATCTTGCATTGTTGTACCAAAAACAAAAGAAAAAAAAAATTAAAACTGCTGTCTATCAGATTTTCTATTACTTACACATCAACACTGGTCCAGTTCAAATGAATCTGACAGTCTTTCCCTTATAATATAGTTCTAGAGTGGTTGTATCCACTTCTCTGGGTAAGGTGGTGTAAGATGTCCCTCTTTTCTTTTATTAGTACTTAAGTATTAACTTTTCTATACTGCTTATAAAGATTTTTCCCATAAAATTTCTTTATAATACAGTATTGAATACCTCCACATGGAAGAATTATATGTTAAAAAGTTGTCATATCATCCTTACATAATAAGAATGCCAACTCTTTTAAACTCTTAAATAGTTTTATTTAGGGGTTCTTTTTTTTTTTTTTTAATATCCTTTCAGGCTTTCTGCAAAATGAATTATTTTAAAAAAAAATTTTTTCTGTTGTTCTACTAGGTTGAAAATGTGTGGGCCAGACTACTTATACATGCGATACATGCTGAATATAACTGAATATATGCTTATTCTACAGAGACTCTGCAAGATAGGGATTACCCAAAATAGGGTTTTCAATGGACTGGACCAGTGTTTCAATGCAAATTCCAGCCCCCAAAAACAACATGGTTTTGATTTCACAGTATGAATTCCCTGGAATCTGGGAAAAGATAATTGGTTAGCTGAGGTCTTCCCTCAGCAGCTTGGTCCCTCAATATTCTGAGAAATTAGGAAGGACTGCACCACTTCTTCAGTGGACTGGGGGCTGGTGTTAACATCTTCAAGAGCATCGGTCACTGAATACTGCCGATCTCGCAATCGGTTCCAGTTAGACAGAACATTGTGATATTCAAACACTTTCTCATAATTTCCAATGGAGTTGTAAAGTTTAATGAGACCTCGGTAATCATATTCTAGTCCACTGTAGCCTTCACCAAAAAGTTTCTTCCCTGAAAATAAAAATAAAAGAAAGTTTAAGTACAGTAGTAATACTTTTTCTACACAAACACGAGTTTAATTCTTTAAATAGACTGGCTTGGATTTATCCCCCGAAAGGAACAGACACAATTATTATATCACCGCCTTTGAACCACTCCCACCTATGAGCTATCTCTAAGATTAAAAAAAAATTGTTCTTGTCTAACTCACTAGAATACAATCATAAGATTTCACTGTTTTAAAGGACTGAATTTCTAAAGAGATCTCAAAGAAGAACGACAGCAACTTCAACAACAGGAAAAACACATATATAAGGCTATTCATGACAACAGTGTCCATTCTTGCAAACCAACAGAAACAAAAGAAAATACATGGGAGAATAGTTCCATCAACTGTGGTATGGTCACTCAATGGCATACTGTTCAACTCTTAAGTCAATGAGGAAACTTAGCTCTCAGTGAACTCATATATAAAATATCTATAAACCATGCTATATTTTTGTTAAGAAAGGAAAATAAGAAAATATTTATGTGCTTTTTTGTGTAAAAATGCACACAGAAAGGATAACCCAAAACTAAATAAGGGGAAATTACATGTCCCTGAGTCTACCTATCTGTATAGTTGTGAATTTTTTTTTTTTTTTTTTTTTTTGTGGGAGTATTAGTTATTGGACCCAGCATTGCTTAACCACTGAACCACAACCCTAGCCCTTTTTTTTTTTTTTTTTTTAAATTTGAGACAGGGTCTTGCTAAGTTGCTGAG
>PVKS010027280.1:0-11439 GCA_004027875.1 Aplodontia rufa | reverse complement strand
GTTGTGATGTTGAAGAAGAGTAATATTTCGCATACTCAAAAAATTTTAAAATAAAAAGGGAGGAGGCAAAATGTAATACAAAAATGAGCAAAGCAACATTAATTGTTTTTCAAATGAAACTCATATCCACATGGAAGGAGGGCAGTGATAACTCCAACAGCTTCTGAACATAGTATTCTGAAAATATACTATTTTCAGATTAAAGACAAAGATCAATCTCTATGTAGCAGGCTTATTTTTCACAAAAGTATGGGCTAGCAATTCTGAAACCACAAAAATTTTGGGATTGAGCGATTCAGTCAATGTATTATGGCTAATGAGGGGTACATGTATATATGGATACACATTTTGTTACAAAGGGAAAAGACAAATCTTTTGAAAAAATGTTCTTGGGTCAACTGTACATTTATATGGGAAAAAATAAAATTTGATTGTCTCACACCATAAATAAAAATCAATTTCAGGATTATAGATATAAATGTGAATGGCCAAAGTTTATAAAAGATAATATTTTAGAAGAACATCTTCATGACTTTGGGGCAGGAAAAGATTTCTTATACTGAACACAAAAAGTGCTAACCACAAAAAAAGAAAAGATCAATGCATTTAATTACATTAAAATAAAGGACTTAAATTCTTTAAAAGACAACCTTAGGAAAAACAGCAATAAAATGAGAGAGTATCTCTGTAATATATGTAACCAACAAAGAGCTTATTATATCTGTAATAAATAATTTCCATAAATAATAAAATGACAAGACAATTCAATATGGAAATAGGTAAGTGGTTTCACAGGCACTTCGTAAGATGGTAACCATGGCATCTTATTCTGTAAAACCTTCAAGTAGAAACTATCTGAATCTTCCATATGTTCATTAACTGTAGAATGGATAATGACACACAAATCCAATAAAATATTACTTTATATAATACTGGAAGTGAACAAGTGAAAGTGATATGCCACAACACAGATGTATTTTACAATTAACGTTCACTAAAAGAAGTTAGACATATACATTGTATGATTCCATTTATATAAAAGTTCAAAAACAGGTGAAGCACCTGATTTGTGATGTTAAAGGCAGAAGAAAGGAGGGGGTAGGAGAGCAGGGGGAGTATCTGCACCAATAGTTGAAAGCAACTATTTTCACCTACACTTGACACTCTAGTCATACCTCTTATTACTGGCTTCAACATCAAACAAGCATTCCAGATGATATGTGATATGTTAGTGGTTTTTGGATATCCTTTACAATTCAATAATAACATTTCTTTCCTTTCCTTTTTTTTTTTTTTAAAGAGAGAGGGAGGAGGAGAGAGAGAATCAGTTTTATTTAGTTTTTCGTTTGGCTAACGTTCCTCTGACACTTCTTTGTGTGCATGGTGCTGGGGTTTGAACCCGTGTCCCTGCACATGCAAGGTAAGTGCAGAAACACCTGAGCCACTGCTCCAGGCCCATAACATTTCTTTTAATAATGTGTAAGATATGCTGACATGTTGGTCTCTCAATCAAATGACTAAAGGAAATTTAAAGGTAACATACCAATTGCTATAGATCGCAAATAAAGTTTCTCAGCATTTTCATACTGATTCATGTCATAATTATATAAAGACGCCAGATGTCCCACTGAAAGGGCTACTTCATAATCTTCTTGACCAAGGAGTTGCTCTTTAATCTGAATTGCTTTAATATGCATTTCTTCAGCTTCCTGTAAAATAATTATGCCAAATAAGTCAACAACTGTTACCCAATGAGCAAAATTCTTCTAAATGTTAAAGAAAGCTTATGAATGCCATAAGATAATAATATCAAAGAACATGCTATGCTATTGCTATTCCAAGAGTTGCCAATGGGAAGCATTTCTCGTTTTTTTTGGAAACTGAACACATGGTGATGACAGTAATAGTGTCCAATTCCAAAAGTAAAATAGAAAACTTGTGTATTAAAAAAAAAGTATTAGAAGAAATTAACAAGACATTCTAAAATGAAAATGATTTTAGTTATTTAATACATTCTAAAATTTAATTGGACCTTGTTAAGAAGGTGTTAATTTATACAAATATGCACTTTATTTTGGAGTTTTGATAATTATTTTTTATTTTATATATATTAAAAAAAGATATCAGGCAAAAAAGAACATCTTAGATTCTTTCCTTACTCTTTTTTTTTTTTTTTTTTTAAAGAGAGAGGGACAGTGAGAGATAGAGAAAGAGAGAAACAACTTTATTTAGGTTTTCACATGGCTTTAGTTGCTCCAACACTCAGTTGTGTATGTGGTGCTGGGGTTTGAACCCGGGTCCTCGTGCTTGCCAGGCAAGCGCTGAAACCGCTGAGCCACTGCTCCAGCCCCCTTTCCTTACTCTTAAGCCAAAAATGGACAATATCAAGAATTTTATTACTGACAGTATTAAAAGGGATTTATTATCAGTAATTTTATTGCTACAATTAAGAATACATAATTATTAATGAATTAATTCTTGGAATGAATATCTGCTATTTCTTGCATACCAACTATGTGTCTGGCAGTCTAACAGCTGGACATACTTAACTTAGCTATGTATTATATTTGAAGTCTACATATAAGAACCATATATTCTTTTTTTTTTTTTTTTTTAGAGAGAGGGACAGCGAGAGAGACAGAGAAAGAGAGAAACAACTTTATTTAGTTTTTCACATGGCCCTAGTTGCTCCAACACTCAGTTGTGTACGTGGTGCTGGGGTTTGAACCCAGGTCCTCGTGCTTGCCAGGCAAGCGTCGAAACCACTGAGCCACCGCTCCAGCCCAAGAATCATATATTCTTGATTTGACATGTTTCTTTCTTTTCCATGGTCCTGACTGTAATTTTATTTAAAGCACGCTGTTTTCTCAATTACTTTGCAGATTAAGGTAGAAATATAATGAATACATGCTTTGTTTTTTAAGATTTCTGAATATTTATTATTTAAGAGTGCAAAATATGAAATGTTTTTACCTTAAATTTTCTCATTGACTGATAAAGTCTTCCGAGGTTACCATAGTGTTTTGCAGTCTGTACATTAAATTCCCCAAAAGCTTTTTTAGCTAGTTGAAGTGAAGACAGGTGCAAATCATGAGCTTCTTGAAGCAGCCTCTGTTCAGTTTCCTTATTATGACAGTCAATAGCAATCTCCTCTAAAATAAGTGCTGAATACAGAAAGCAATAAATTAGTGTACTTCAAAACCCTTAGCCAAGTCAACAGAATATCTAAAAAAAAAAAAAAATCAAATAATGTAAATATTTATGAAGTATGTTTATATGTGATTATGGTTTAGAACTGGTTAGGACTACAGTATTCCACCTCAAACTGTACATGTTTACCAAAGTCATTTTTTTGGACAGTATACTCAATTCAAAGAAAGACAATAGTATATCTCAAATTATTTTGCAGAATCAGTTTCTATTTTAATGGACTGTTATGCTTTACTGACGAAAAAAATATATATTTTAAGAGAGAAGAACAGTGAGGGGAGAGAGACAAAGAGAGTTTTTCATGTGGCTTTCATTGTTCAGACACGTTGTGTAGGTGGTGCTGGGGTTTGAACCCCCATACCTGAGCATGCAAGGCAAGCGCCAAAACCACTGAGCCCCGGCTCTAGCCCCTGATGAAAATATTTTTAAATTAAATGCCAGGAAGAGGCAAACTTTAAAAGTTATGAAACTGTGTCAAGGAGTACCTAAGCAATTTTGAAATTTTTGAAATCACCCTTTATAAAACATAACCTTTAACCAAACACAACTAGAGGAACTGGCTTCCTCCTAATTCATTTGACAAACTAAATCAGGCCATAAGATAGTTCATTTTCAAAACTTAAAAATTCCATCTGAAATCTTACAAATATATGTATATAATTTTTTGTTTGTTTGTTTAAAGACAGAGGGACAGTGAGAGAGAAAAAGAGAATCGATCTTACTTAGTTTTTCATGTGGCTTTGGTTGTTCCAAAACTTCGTTGCCTATGTGGTATGTTATGAACTCGCATACTCTCGCATGCTGGGCAAGCACTATAACCGCTAAGCCACCGCTCCAGCCTCTACAAATAAATTTTAACCAAGTAATTTCATTTCTTGAAAAATTGTCTATATACACAAAGGTGGGTAAAAGATTTACCTCATCGTGGCATTATTAAAGAACAAAAGGTTAAAAAATACAAAAATGGTCAAAAACAGAGGTGAGGTTAAAAACACTTTTAGAAAAAAGGGTATATAGCAATATGTATTCAAATGTAAAAACATTTATAATGTATTAAGTGAAAAAAGCAGGTTCTAAAATTCAAATACTTTATTTAAACGAAGAAAAGATGAGAAAAAGTATCAACTCAGTTTTGGGATTTCAGGTAACATTTTTTTCTAAGTAGTTTTAATTTTTGAAATTAATCATATATTTGTGGAACTTAATTGTCAACCTTGAGGAAAAAAAATCCAGTGCCAAAAATAAGGTAAAATTCATCCAACACGCACAAAATCACTCTAAGGATGACTAATCATGGTACCAAAAATAAATGCATTAAATAAAAAAGGTTTTTGGTGGGTCAGGTGCAATATTGCACACCTGTTATCCTAGCGGCTCTGGAGACTAAGGCAGGAGTATTGCAAGTTGCAGGCTAGCCTCAGCAAATTAATGAGATCCTGTCTCAAAATGAAGAGGCTGGGCATGTGGCTCAGTAGTCAAGTGGCCCTGGAATTCAATCCCCAGCACACACACATACAAAACCTTTGGTGGTTTGGTGGTGATTAGAATAAAAGTTAAAACAAGAAAAGGAAGAAAGTGATACTTGCTAAGAACTTTGATCTGAAGCTCAGTTTAAGAATCCTGCATTGGGCTGGAGCAGTAGCTCAGCAGTTACGGCGCTTGCCTTGCATGCGCGAGTACGCAAGTTCAAACCCCAGCACCACATACACAGCAAAGTCTTGGAGCAACAAAGGCCACTTGAAAAACTAAATAAAATTGTTTCTTGCTTTCTCTCTCTCTCTCTCTTTCTTTAAAAAAAAAAAAAAAAAAAAATCCTGCATTTTTTTTCAGGTGCATTGGTACACACTGTAATCCTAGCCACTCAGGATGCTGAAGCAGGAAGACAAAGTTTGTGGCCAGCTGGGCAACTTAGTGAGACTGTGTCTCAAAATAAAAAATAAAAGGGCTTGGGGAAGAGCACTCGCCTGGTATGCAAGAGGCCCTGGGTTCAATCGCCAGTACGTATGTATGTACATAAGTAAGTACGTACATACATACATACATAAATAAATAGAAAAAGGGGGGGCGGTTGCTCAGCAGTTACAGTGCTTGCCTGGCATGGGAATGGACCTGCGTTTGAACTCCAGGGTATACAACGAAGTGAAGGAGCAATAAGTCACATGAAAAACTAAGTAAAATTGATCCTCTCTCTCTTTCACTGTTCCTCTCTTTAAAAACGAAAAGGAAAAAGAAAAAGGAAAAGGAAAAAAATTAAAAAAAAAAATCCTGCTCTTTATGCTAAAGGTATAAGGAGCTGGAGTGGTGGCTCAGTGATTATCGAATTTGTCTGGCAAGTACTAGACCCAGGTTCAAACCCCAGCACCCAAAACACAACTAAGTGTTGGAGCAACGAAAACCAGATGAAAAACTAAATAAAGTTGATTTTGTCTCTCTCCTCTCCCCTTAAAAAACAACAACAAAAAGCTAAAGCTATAAAACCTATCTTTAGTGTTCTACTTGTGACTATGCAATCATTTGTTTAACTCCATGTTCTCAAAAGAAATCAATGTATGCATGCAAGAAAGAAAGAGACAAAAGGAAAAAGTAAGACACATTAACAATATTATATGAGACAAGTGAATAATCTTTCATTAAGAACCACTGGAAACCCGCAAGTGGAGTTGAAAGAATTAGTTATTTTAGAAATATGTAGATACAATCTAACTCTACTACCTCTGAGAAAATAAATATCCTATTGTATGCCATATATTATCAATTTAAAATTGTCTGAGATGAGGTTACAAAGGGTACCTTTCACTCTCTTTGAGGAAGCCAAAAGAAGATGATCTTCAGGTAGGATGTGGGTAATGATACCAATAGCTCTTTCTGCATGAAATCTGCAATAGAGATAGATAACAGTCTGTTATTTCTTTTTAGTTATAAACCATATAAGCATTTTTAAAAAAAATCACAATCAACAGTATAATACTGATAGAAAGTACCTGTAAAACTGTGGTAAAGAATCAGTTTTTTTGTTTCACATTTTCAATCTATTATAGGCTAAATTTTTAACTCAAAATAGAAACTTCTTTTTAAGGGTCAACAAATTGTAACACTGTCACCACTTTGACCTTGTCTACTATCATTTTCATTTTTTATTAAAGAGAGGGAGAGAGTGAGAAAGAGAGAGAATTTCATTTATTTTTTTCACCTGGCCTTTGTTTCTCTGATACTTAGTTGTGCATGTGGTGCTAGGGTTCGAACCCCAGTCCTCATGCATGCCAGGCACACTTGATACCGCTGAGCCAATACTCCAGCCTATCTCCTATAACTTTTAGATCAACCCTCTCTTACTCCTCCACATGCCCGTAAGTTTAACATGCAAATCTCAACCTTGCATGTGCTTTGCCCTCTCAGAATGTTCTTCCTCTGAATATTCCCTGAATATTCACATGGCTCACTCTCACTAAACATGCCTTTCCAGAACAGACTATATAAAAACCCCTAAAAATAATCCATCATCATTTTCTAAACTCAGCCTTCTTTATTTTTCACAGAAGTATTCTTACCTGTTTGGTTATTTCTTTATGGCCCACTTCATCAAATAGAAGGTAAATTATTTGTCCATTTTATCTTCCAGTTCCTTTAAATAACTCTAATCCTCCTATCTCCATTTCTAGTAATCCTAAATTTTCTCAAACCTATCTTCAAATTCACTAATTTTCTAGTTGTAACTAAACATACTGTTTAACCTGTCTACTGAGTTTTAATGTCAATGACTAATTTTTCCATTTCCAGCTATTCATTTTTATTTTTTTATAATAGATCTTTTTCTTATTAAGATTTAATTTCCATACCGCACAATCCATCCATTTAAAGTGCATAACTTAATGGTTGTTTTAGTGTATTCAAAGAGTTATATAGCCATCACCACAATCAATTTCAGAATACTTTCATCATGTCAAAAGAAACCTAGGTCCATTAGCGGTCACTCCCCATTTCCCTCCAACTCCCAGCCTAAATAACATTCATCTACTTTCTGTCTTTATGGATTTGCCTATTCTGGACATTTCATATAAATGGAATTACACAAGATGTGATCCTTTATGATTCGCTTCTTTCACTTAGTACAAACTTTTCAAGTGGTTAACCATGATGCAGCATGTATCATTTGTTTCTGTTTTTATTTTTTTAAAGAAAAAGGGACAGTAAGAGAGAGAGAGAGAAAGAATCAACTTTAATTTCTTATGTGGCTTTTGTTGCTCCAACACTTTGCTGCGTATGCAGTACTGGGGTTTGAACCTGTGTACTTATGCATCCCAGGCAAACGCTGTAACTACTGAGCCACTGCTCCAGATCCTGAGTTGTTTCATTTCAAAATCTAAACTGGGTACTCATAGTCCCAGCCCTTCAAAGGATGAGGAGTCCCAAGCCAGCCTGGGTAACATAGCAAGACTCAATTGAGGGGAAAAAAATGGGAAAAATGTGGTCTTTTTCTTTATTTTTCCCTCCAAAATATTATTGATTTTTTCTTTCATACCAGGGTGGGCAAACCTTTTCAAGGGGCGATAGTCAATATTTTAGGTTAGCCACACCTTCTCTGTCCCAACTAATTTAACTCTGTTGTGATATGAAAGCACCCATAGAAATTAGATGAAGGAATGAGTAGGGCTACATTCCAGTAAAATTTTAATTTTCCTGCACACCATCATTTGCCAACTCATTTTATATCTTTAATTCATTAAAGAACACATACTTCAAAATATGACAATCCTGTTCATTATGTTCGCTAATCCTCCTTCACAGAAGAAATGTTTCCTTATATATATATATATATATATATATATATATATTTTTTTTTTTTTTTTTTTAAAGAGAGAGGGACAGTGAGAGAGACAGAGAAAGAGAGGAACAACTTTATTTAGTTTTTCACATGGCCTTAGTTGCTCCAACACTTAGTTGTGTACGTGGTGCTGGGGTTTGAACCTGGGTCCTCGTGCTTGCCAGGCAAGGACCGAAACCGCTGAACCACTGCTCCAGCCCCTTATATATAATTTTTAATGGTGACTTCCCTTTAGTTAGAGCTACATTTATGAGATGTTTGTGTGGCATGGGCTGATGGTTAATTATTTCAGAAAGTTTTGGGTTTCCTCTCAAAAGCCATCCCAGGAGAACTAGCAGCTTCACAGTGGTCTTTAATGTTTTTCTCAATCTGTGGGTTCCTGCATGCATGATCCCCAGGCTCCAAAGTCCTATAGTTCTGTAGTTAATACGTTCCCCTGTGATGTTCCATTGGTTTACTCTGAGTCCAAATTCAGGTGGATTAAGTTTCCTTATCATCTCTCTGCTGTGGGACAATTTTTCTTCCCTGACTGTCCTTTTCCTTAGGTAGGCCATACCCTTGATACTGGTTTCATGTGAGGGTTTCAGTTCTAACTCACAGCTGGTTACAGAAACTTCTAAGCTTTTCTACCACCCTAGCGCTATACCGTAGATCATACCTTTGGATTTTAACATCCACTGTTGGTTGTTGAGGATTTCTCCTCACTCCTACAAACTCAATTACATATGTAATAGATGACTGTGATATTATATTCAATATTTGTGTATTTTAAGCAAAATGTTTTTTGGCTGTTCAAACTGTTGACTAATTAGCCAAAGGCTACTATTATTACGCAAAGAAAAATCAATGAAAGAAATAATCAAGATAAGTCATATTCTATATAAAATATGTCAATATTAAACCACAAAATGTACAAATAAATGGCTCATAAATTGATAGGATTTTAAATGACTTCAAAAACATTTTAGGCCATTTTCTTAAAGCTCCAGGAAGACAAATTTAATCCATGAAGTTCATTGGCATTATTGTATTAGGGAAAAAACAAACAAAAAAAAAGTGGCATTTCATCTTTTACTGAAAAGGAATGTGTAACTTACAGTGCATTGTCAAATTTCCCAGAGCTATACTGGTGAACATAAGAAGAATATGCCAAGTCTTCATGAGCAGTTGCTACATGGATATTTTTGCCACCAAACACTGACTGTCGAATGTCAAGGGCTGCCTGAAAAAGTCATAAAAATATTTAATCACATTGTACACCTTTAGAAGATACCACCTAATTTAAACATCTTAATATTTTATATACTCAATCTCAACATAGTCTCCCAGTCATCCTGATTTTGTGAAGGAGTCTGACTTAAAAAGGCAATGACTTAATAAAAAACATTCCAGTCTTGGGAAAAACATCAGTATTTTTCTCTGTGTGGTTCTTTAAAATAACGGTATTGAATTGGACTGCAGAGGAGGTGCAGAGGAAGAGTGCTTGCCTGGCATGTGTGAGGATCTGGGTTAAATCCCCAGTACCACATACACAACTAAGTGGAGGAAAAACAAAACCACCAGATAAAAAAATAAAAAATTGACTCCCTCTCTTAAAAAATATATATATTTTTGGGAAAAAAAAAAAAGATATTATGTCCATCTAAAATTAAAAAAAAAAATCCTAAAACCATTTTTTTTTTTTTTAAAGAGAGAGGGACAGTGAGAGAGAGAGAGAGAAAGAGAGAAACAACTTTATTTAGTTTTTCACATGGCCTTAGTTGCTCCAACACTTAGTTGTGTACGCGGTGCTGGGGTTTGAACCTGGGTACTCGTGCTTGCCAGGCAAGCACCGAAACCACTGAGCCACCGCTCCAGCCCCCTAAAACCAAATTTATAAAATCAAGGGTAATTTATCTAGTGCCATGGCATGATACATCATTTACCTGAGAATGACAACTATAAGGCCTAAAATTATTATAAGCATTTGGTGATAAAAAGGCAGCTATATTGACACTTGCTAAATCATTCACAAAGACAAGCTATCATTTGGGCAAATGAAAGATGGAAAAGTACTTCAAAGTATGGGCCTAAACCCCAAAATTCCTTTCCTGAATGATTCTCTTTAATTTCTAAAACATTAATTTAAACCTTCCAGGTAATACTTCGTAAATTAATGAGAACCCTGTAAGATGGAGGCAGGGCTCAAAGGGTTGTTTTTATTTTCTAATTTTTAAATTCTCTCCCTCCCTCCCTTGTGTCCCTTTCCTCTACTGATCTCTCCAAAGGGTTATTGTTAAATAGTGATTTATATACCACAAAGAAATATAGGTCAGCAAGTCAATTTAGGATGAAAGAGAAAAGGGGGAACCATTAACATACCTGATAAATTGCAACAGACTGACAAATATTATCTACATTGAGTAAGTAGAACCCATAATCTAACAGTGTATCGGAGTATTTTGGGTGTTTAGATCCAAAATGATCCCTATGAAAAAATAAAAAAAGACTATTAGCATATAATGTAGAGTAACAATTCAAAATGACATTTTAAATAACCACTACCTACCGTGCCAAATACACTGCATGCTTAATTAACTGTTCTGCCTTCTTAAATTCACGTTTTACTACACAAGCCTAAAGACAAAATGAAAGATTGTTAACTCTCAAATAGTTTATTAGTGTGCGAAAATAATTAGTTTATATATTCCAATTGTAACAGTAAGAAAAAAAATCTTCAAACATAAATAGAGTTCTATTTGTAATTTTTTTCCCAAGTTACTTATGAATTCCATTATAAACAGATTTCTATGTAACCTAGGAAAACCATAAAGTTTAAAACTTTGACAGTTATTTTCAGTGAAAAACCTTTATGACAAAACTTCCTTACAAAGCTGGTATACTATCCTTCCACATTATTAAAACAGAATAGTCAGGGGAGGGCTTACCATAGTATTTTGTAAGGTAATTATCCCAGTTCTGGAGTGGCTTATAATGATCTTTAGTAGTTCTCCTCCAGTACATTCTTCTTCTAAGCCTATATCACCTGGTATTCCAGGTAGTCTCCCATCCAGCTGCTAACTAGGTCCAACCCTGCTTAGCTTACAAGAACAGACAAGATGGGGAGTATTTAAGGTGGAATGGCCTTAGACTCATCTAAATTTTTTTTTTTTTTAAAGAGAGGGAGAGTGAGAGAGAGAAAGAGAAAATCAATTTTATTTATTTTTTCACCCAGCCTTTGTTTCTCCAACACTTAGTTGTGTATGTGATGCTGGAGTATGAACCTGGGTCCGCACACATGCCAGGGCAAGTACTCCAACCACTAAGCCACTGCTCCAGCCCCTCACCTATTAATTTTTTTTTTTTAAGAGGGAAGAGAGAGAGAGAGAGAGAAAGCGAGAAGCAATCTTTATTTAGTTTTTCTGTAC
>PVKS010027279.1:0-27674 GCA_004027875.1 Aplodontia rufa | reverse complement strand
TATTGGATCTTCTAGGTGTAGAATCATGTCACCAGCAAATAGAGACAACATGACTTCCTCTTTTCCTATTCAAATTCCTTTGATTTCCTTCTCTTGTCTGATAGCTCTGGCAAGGGTTTCAAGGACTATATTGAATAAGAGTGGTGAAAGTGGACAATCTTGTCTTGTTCCTGAATTCAGTGGAAATGCTTTCAGTCTTATTTATTTTTTTCGAATGGCCTTGGTTGCTCCAACACTCAGCTGTGTACGTGGTGCTGGGGTTTGAACCCGGGTCCTTGTGCCCGCCAGGAAAGCGCCGAAACCGCTGAGCCACCGCTCCAGCCCCCTCCCTCCATTTTTAATATTTGTGTATATCCGCACTGTCAGAGCATTTAACCATCCTCTCTTTAAACTCTGACTTATAGCCTTATTTTCAAGGTAAATGCATATTTAATGGCTGCCACCTTTGGCTTTATTTTTATTTTTTTCGTTTGCTTGTTTTTTTACTTTTTTTTTTTTTTTAAGAGAGAGGACAGTGAGACAGAGAAAAAGGGAGAATCAATTTTATTTAATTTTTCCATGTGGCCCTTTGTTGTGTACGAACTTTTGGAGGTGGAATCTGTGTACTCACACATGCCAGGCAAGCGCTGTAACCACTAAGCCACTGCTCCAGCCCATGCTTTTTTTTTTTTTTTAAGAGAGAAAGAGTTAATCATTTTTTAAATATTTTAATCTGGTTTTTGTTTTTCCTCCACTTAATTGCATATGTGGTGCTGGGGATCAAACCCAGTCCTTGCGCATGTCAGCATGTCAGGCAAGCGCTCGACAACTGATCCACCTCTCCAGCCCCACCAGCAATTTAAACCCATTGTCTGTCTAGGAATTTTCTTGTCTGAAGTTTGTCCTTTCTGGTACATTTTCCAAAAAGGGTTCATGGGAATAGTATTCTCTGAGTTCTTGCATGCTGGTAGCAGTTTAACTGTGCCCTTTATACTTGAAAATCAACTTGCTGTGTATCAAATCCTTGGCTCACACTTTCTTTCCTTAAGTATTTTAAATATGTTATTCTATTTCCTTTATTGCTGTTGCAAAGTCTGATGGTAATCTGATTTTCTTTTCATTATAAGTAACGAGATGGTCTCCCCTCCCAAAGATGCCCAAAGGCTTTTTATTTTTAATATTTAGAGTCCAGTAATTTTATAAGACTATATTTCAATGTTGGTCATTCTGACTTTGTAGAAATGCAGTGTATACTTTTTGTTTGTTTGTAATAGGGGATTGAAACTGTGGGTGCTTTATCACTAAGCTGTATTCCCAGTCCTTTTTATTTTATCTTGCTGTTTCAGCCTCCTGAGTTGCTGGGATTATAGGCATACATTTGGTGATCAGTATGTATTTTTAACATGGAAATTTTAACTATTATTTTAGGGAAGTTTTCTTCTTCTTCTTTTCCTCCCCCTCCCCCCCTCCTCCTCTTCTTCTTCTTTTAAAGAGAGAGGGATAGTGTGAGAGAGAGACGGAGAGAGAATCAATTTTTATTTAGTTTCTCATGTGGCTTTCATTGCTCAGATACTTTGTTGTATATGTGGTGCTGGGGATTGAACCCACATCTTCGTGCATGCCAGGCAGGTGCTGAAACTGCCTAGCCACCACTCCAGCCCCTAGGAAAGTTTTCTTCAGCTACTGTTTTTAGTGTTTATTCTACTTTCTTGTTCTTATTTCCTTCTTCAGAAACTCTGATTAACCATATTTAACATTTTTATTTTCAATACTGTTCACTTTCGTTTCAATCCTTTTTTTCTCTTTACTTCTTTTTGATATTAAAAAAAAAAATTTTAAAGGCCAGGTGCAGTGGTGAATGCCTGGAATCCTGGTGGCTCAGAAGGCCGAGGCAGGAGTATCACAAGTTCAAAGCCAGCCTCAGCAACTTAGTGAGGCCCTAAGCAACTTAGCAAGATTCTATCTCAAAATAAAATACAAAATGGGTTGGGGATGTGGCTCTGTAATTAATGGCCTCTGGCTTCAATTCCCCAGCCAAAAAATTCTTTTTTAAACCTTCTATTTCTTGTAAAATATTACCTATTGTGTTTATAAGTCCTGGCACTTTTTCTGGCTTAGTCTTCATTTCTAAAGTGATTTTTTACTTTAATTTCTAATTTTTTCTTGAAATCTGTCACCTTGTTTCTGAACTTTTACTAATTAAGATTCATGTTGTTCTTTCAAGTATTGTATCAAACTCTTAATGTCTTAGGTTGTTTTGAAGTAGCAGGTGGGTGTTTCCATCTTGCAGGGTGCTTCCTTGTAGTGCGCTCTCATCGTCAGGGTGTTATTCTGCTACTTGTTTTCTTCTTTTCTTGTCAAAACATTGGATGGATTTTGACCTCCATGCTTTGCTACTGTTCATTTCTATGTGAAATTAGTTTTCTTGAACTTTAGGAAGGAGGCTGGATTCAGGGTAGCTTTTCCAGGTTCCCAGAGCTCCCTCTGAAGGGAGCAGTGTTGCTTTTCTGTAGTGTTCCTAAGGATGGTGGCTTTCTTTCTTTCCTGGTTCTTTTTCCCTGCTACCCTTGGCTTGGACATTCCTTTGACATAATCTGTATTGTCTCTGTCCTGTTTAATGTTCAAGATTTCCAGTTTTTCCTGTTGTATGTGGAGCCCAGAACTACAGTATGCCTTCCTTGGGTCCTAGGCCTTGGTGGAGTCTTTCTTTCCTTAAAAAAAAAAAAGTTACAAATTGGCCAATTAACCAGGGGTGGTGGTATCTGTTTGTTAATCCAGCTATTTGGAAGGCCGAGCAGTGGGATTACCAGTTTGAGGCCTGCCTGCATATCGTGGCGAGACCCTGTCTCAAAATAAAAAATAAGGGGTGGTGATGTAGAACGGTGGTAGAGCACCTTGTCCCTGGTTTAATTTCTAATACTGACGAAAAAAGTTACAAATTATATGTTGTAACTATATTGATATAAAGATAATGTTTTTATATATTAAGACATTTCCCCCGAAATTACCAGTATCCATTTTTCTTTTTGATTTTAAAAGACATTGAAGCATTCCATGGGTCTCTAAAAATATGGGGACCCTGTGCATTGTGCCTACTGCACCTGATGAATAACTCAGTCCTGGAAGCAACTTGCTGTGGCCCAGTGGGCCACTTTTGAGCATTCCTAGTAGCTAGACTATTCTAGCCTCTTCTCAGCCTTTGTGAGCTCCTTGTACTCACCTTGGTACTGAATTGTGCAAAAGTTTCCCAGTTTTGGTCACTCTCCTGAAGCTGGTCCACTGTATTTTTCAGTAAGTAAAAGTTGGCAATTAGCTTATATGAGGTGGGTACTCATGTTGTTTGATTCCTCAAAGCTGCTCTGTCACTTCACTGGGAATCGTTCTACCCAGATGTCTCTACCATGCATTTCCTTTGGCTGCTGGTGGTTCATCCTCACCTGCTTGTGTTTTGGTGTGCTTGCATGAGAATATGTTACTGTGTTGTACATGTTGTTTGGGGATTTTTGGTTTTGCTATCTTTGTGCCTTTAGTAAACTTCAATTCACAATAATTCAGGGGAACCTTTCCATTTGTTCCATAAGTTCAAATTATTCCCAAACATGCACTCCTTTCTAAAATTCTAACAATAAAGGATTTTGAAGTAACTAACATACTTTAAGATAGAAGGATCTTTGGAATGGCAAAGGGGGAATAATTGAGTTTTCATACATTAGGGTCATTTTGTTTTATCGGAGAGCTTGACTTTCCTAATTCAGAGATAAGTGACAGGATGATAATGGAGTGCAGAGGAGAGATAATTTTGGAGTTGGGATGGTGGCAGAGATCCAGCTCTGGGAACACAGTGGACTACAGATAGGTATCTGTATGGTAGGTGTACAGTCACCAGACACACTTTGATACTTTGAATTTTGCTGGTCATCAGCCAAACCTATTTGAAAAGGTTCATATAGATGACAGACTTCTACTTTAACCAAGAGTTGTAGTGAATTACATTAATAAATATTTTGTACTGACTGAGGATTGTATTTCCATCTTTGGGAGTTGGAATGGGGTTACCTCAAACACCAAGCCGGAAGAAAAAATCTCACAATGTGCAAATGCCTGTTCACTCTTAATATGTTTGCACCTCCCCAAACATTTCGTCATCTATTGAACTCTACAAACTGCCAGGCTCATGGCAGTACAAATGGCTGATGCGCAGTTGTACACCTGCTATGACCTGCCATTTAAAGAACCAAATAGAGTCTCAGCTTGGTATTATAGGACAAAAGTGTCCTGGCTGCGTACCCATTATCTGTTGGCTTCAAGCCCACCCTTCCACGTTTCACCTGGTGTTGCTAGGGCTGGGAGTCTGCAAACTACACTTCCCACACACCTATGCAGTTGACTTCCTGTAAGGTCATGGGAATGGCGGACAATTGGCAGGTGGGGGCAAGGACTGAGGAAAGTTTTTTTCCAGATCCTGTTCGCACTGGTATTAGAAAAAAAGCCAAGCTCCAACTCTAGGCTTCTAGATTCTTCAAAACTCTCAGCATGCTATGCAGCACACCTCAGAGCCACATGAGCATCTTGTTCTTTTCTAGTCAAACTAACACTGTACTGGTTTACCCCAGACATCTGAGCACCAGGTGTACTGGGTTCCTCCTCTGAGCTATGGTTTGCAAATATTACCTCTTTCCTTTAGCACCTATGGTTAGAGTTGCCAGGTATTTTCTATAGTTACCCCTACCAGGCTTACCTCAATCCTAGGGATTGTACTTGCTTCCTGATATTTACATTATTACCTCAGTATCTTCTTTGGTCTTTCACACTTCCAACTAATTGCTAGTAATAAATTCCTTCAGGTAAAATCTCTAGTATTGCTTTCATCTTCTGGAAGTTATTTGAACTCGTTTTGCAGGCTGTACTTGTTCTTTAGTTGCTTTTCTCAACTATGTTTGCCACATTTTACAGAGAATGCATGTTGGAATATTGGCTATGGGAGGGGTTCTTTTCCTTTTATTAAATGGGAATTTTGTTTTTCACTTTTCACCATTCTGTAACTTGGTCAACTGATATGTGTTTGTGGAGAGCATTTGCACCCATATATCCAAATGCTTGCTTTGTTACAAGGAGAAATAATAATTTTATAATACAATATTGATGTATACAAACCATACTTTAGGAAAATCAGATTTAGGATAATAGTGCTTCTTTCTTTTCTTTCTTTTTTTTTTTTTAGAGAAAGAATCATTTTTTAAAAAAATTTATTTTGCTTTCTTGTTTTTGTTTTTTCTGAAAAGTTTTCTGTGTATATGGTGCTGGGGATTGAACCTGGGTCCTTGTGCATGCCAGACAAATGCTCCAGTTCCATACAGTGCTAATTTAAAAGCAGGACAAAAGGGTTAGAAGATAAAGCCTAAGAAGAAAGATTAGATGAGAGGTTATTATTTCTCTAATGTAGAAAGGAAGTTAATACTAGAATTAACAATTATCTTATGAAAGATTATAAAGAGGCATTTTACATACCCATCTTGGGATAGCACAGGAGCACATTTTGGGGGCTGAATGTGGAGGAGAGGCTGGAAAACAATGGCTTCCTTAGAATGAGCTTTGTTAACAACATGAGCTACTGAGAAATAATGGGAAATCCCATTCTCTGAATGCAAAGACACCTGCATATACACTGTTATATCTAGAGTCATATCTACACAGATATACAGATCTATGTGTATACATACTGAGAAAAACATATATGGTTCTCCTTCCCTGGAGCAAGTTACTATACTCCTGCAGACAGCATGGTGACCTGCTAACCTCTGTTGGCTTTCTCAGGCTTTTGGACTGTACTTCTAAGAATTTATGATCTCCTTGGCTTTATTCACTCTTAGCTCTTGTTTTGTTGGTGAAAAGCATACCCAGGAATCTTTATTCAGTTGACGGGGCTGCTAATTGATTTTAAAAAGTGCTTGTTGTCCTTGGTCACTAATTGACTGATGGAACAGCTGCTGGTCTGACAAAAACCAGGCTGAAAAGTGGTTCCCACTATGGGGTGGTGTGTTCCCAAACATGATTGCTTTTACTTATCAATTGAAAAAGCACAACCTAACATATTCCCAGAGACAGAGTTTGTGTTTTGCTTAAAATTATTTCTTCACTGTCTTTAAAGTAATGTTACCCTGAGCAATCATTAGCGAAAAGTGAATTAACTTCAGCAAATTATATAAAGAACTTAAAGTTATTTTTGAGTGGTGCTTGGAAGTTCAAAAGCATGGGTCTGGTTGCCAAATAAATAATTCTTCAGATACTGAAAATTCTGAAGTCTAGTAAGTTTTAGTTGGTTAATAATGAAAATAATTATTTTTGTTGCAGTCTAGTAATCAGGTGGGTGGAGTCAATGTTATTTTTTGAATATGGTAGTATATTAAAGGTATTAAATTCTACTACAAAGTTATAAAATGTGTAAATACAAAGATACCTCAAAGATACCTATAGCTAATAATATAGTACTCATTTACATTTGTTAATGTTAGCTAAAATCTCTTAATAATCTGTGTGATGCTAATAGACACACAAAAGTGTTTTATGAAAATCAAAAGTTATATATAAGTGATATCAAATTGAAGGTTACAATTGTAAATTAAGCAGATAGACCTCATGTCTATTTTGGACATGATGGATTGAACTAAATCCCCAGTTCTAGCATCCTGAAGCCATAAGGGTTCAAAAGAGAAAAACATTATCTTCTGCCATGTGAGTGAGAAAGAGTCTAATCATTTTTTAAAAGATCATTAAACCCTCCCCAGGCATAGCCTCTGGCAAATTATTGTGGCTTGCAGGTAGTACACATCCATGTCAGGGTCTTACTTGGTTTGTAGTTGGTTTTCCGTTTCTTTTGAGTTCCTGTGGTTGTAGCTGTGGAGATTTAGCTCGGGTATACCCAGACAAATCTATGAAAGTCTAACTTTCTCTGACCTCTATCTTTCCCTGCTCCCTAGGTAAGCTCTGACCGGACTGGAAAGAGGAAACAGGTATTTTGGTATGACTCATAACTCCACAGTTATGTGATACGACCTTGACAAAGCTATCTAAAGTTTCTGTGCCTTAGCTTTCCTGTTGGTTCACAAATGGTTATATTATTCCACTTAGACTTAAATAACAAAAGACCATAGACTGGGTGGCTTATACACAACCAAAACTTATTTCTCATGTTCTGGAGGCTAGGAAACTCAAGACCAAGGTACTGAAAGACTTGGTGCCTGCTCCCTGATTCACAAATGGCTGTGCGCTCACTGGGGCCTCACATAGTGAAAATGGTGGTGGAGCTTTCTGGGGCCTGTTTTATAAGGAAACTAATCCTGTTCATGAGTATTCCACCCTCATGATCGGCTCACCTCTCAAACACCTTACCTCCTAAAATTAACTTGGAGGTTAGGATTTCAACATTCAGTTTTGAAGAGATATAACCATTTAGTCACTGCACTGGCTCTCTGTCTTTTCTTAAAAATTAAGGGATTAACTTTAATCTTACTAGAAAAAGAAGTAGGGTCAACACTATAGGACATAGGAGTCGGTGGCGCCCTCCTTAACAAAACTCCCATGGCTCAAGCAGTAAAGTCAAGAATAAATGAATGGGATGCAATTAAACTAAAAAGTTTTTGCTCAGCTAAAGATCTAGTCAAGAGCATCAAGAGAGAACCTACAGAATGGGAGAAAATCTTTGCCTGCTACACCTCAGACAGAGGGCTAATATCCAGAATATACAAGGAACTAAAGAAACTAAACTCCAAACTCACAAATAATCCAATCAATAAATGGCTACTGAACTAAAAAGAAACTTCTGAGCAGAGGAAGTCCAGAAAGCCTATAAATATATGAGAAAATGCTCTACATCATTAGGTATAAGGGAAATGCAAATCAAAACTTCAATGAGATACCATCTCACTCCTGTTAGAATGGCAAAAATGCAAAATTCGAACAACAACAGATGCTGGAGGGGCTGTGGGAAAAAAGGAACACTGTCACACTGCTGGTTGGACTGCAAACTGGTTCAGCCACTATGGAAAGCAGTGTAGAGAATCCTCAAAAAATTAAGGATGGAACCACCTTGTGACCCAGCTATCCTACTGCTGAGTATTTTCCCAAAAGAGTTAGAATCAGCATATTATAGTGATGTGGCTTCATCAATGTTTATAGCAGCTCAATTTACTATAGCTAGACTGTGGAACCAACCCAGATGCCCCTCACTCAACGAGTGGATACAAAAACCTTGGTACATACATACAATGGAATACTACTCAGCCATTAGCGAAGAAGACGATATTGTGGCTTTTGAAATCAAATGGATGGAGATGGAACGAATTATGCTAAGTGAAGTATCCCAATCTCAGAGACTCAAGAGTCGAATGGTTTCTCTCATCTGTGGAAGCCAGAATACATCAGGAAGCAGTATGCTAGATGGCTAAGCTAATAATAACTTCAAATTGTATGATTCTTAATGCAACAGGGGGATGACTCCTTAGGATACTTGGAGGCGTACGGTGGGGGACAGGGTGAGGGGAGGGCTTAGGCAGAACACCTAGGAGACTGGAGGGTGGGAATATGGGGGAATCATCTCAGAAGGAGATCTCTGACCTCCACGAGATATCCATTTAACTCAGGGGTTCTTCTGGGGGAAACAGCAACATGGGGAACCCAAGCTGGGCATCCATGACATGGCATTAGCCCTGGATAACTAAGTATATGTACATTTGTTCTTGAATGTTTGATAATGTTTAACCCTCAATTGTAACTTCATATCCACCTAATTAAAAAAAATAAAAGAACAAAAACAAGAAAAAAAATTAAAGGCTTGGATTGTAGCTCAGTGGTAGAATGCTTTCCCAGCATGAGCAATGCTTTAGGTTTGATTCTTAGCACCCCCAAAAAATGTGGTTTTAATTATTATTTTTAAACTTGTAAACATTGTCAGTCCAATGCATTCATATAAAGAGACCCAATATAGAACTGTATCAAATAACCCAAGACAGACTTTATTCATTAAGGGGGTAAAGCCAAAACCTGACTGAGTGCCCCTGTATCTGCCTTCCCACCTCTTGGTAGCCTTGGGTATTTGAAGAGACCCTGGGTGACAAGGTATACTCACAAGAGCAGGTATACTACATGTTCCTTTCCAAACATAAGATACTCTTTTCACCTAAACTTCTTTATGATCTAGAAAGTCCCATGATATTCTCATAACCAGCATCATTTGTAAATATAAAGTACTCCATATCACACCATTATGGAAAAATTCATTATGTATTTTATCTGGATTCACTGGAATAAAATTATTTTCATATATATGCATATTTGTGCATATATACATTTATAACACATCTTTATGTATGTGTCTATAACTATAAGTTGATAGCACGTGACAATAAGATCACATGAAACAGTTCCGAATCTGACAAATGCAGCTCAATTCAGTTCCATCCAATGAGCATTTACGGAGAATCTATGGTGCTGCATAGGCACTGTGCAGAACTGTCTTAAACTATCAGGCTTCCAAGGGTTATAAGGATGAATGACAGACTCTGTCCTCAATTTATTTTTGAAGCACTCCCTGTCAAAGATTTTAACTTTTCCATGCATTTTAAGCATAAGAAGTATAAGACACCTAAGGAAAAGTTAGCTTAATAAATCAATAAATTTATGTCATGGAGAAGGTCAAACATATTGTGGCCATATATGGGCAATGTGTACCAAGGGTCAAGTAAAACTGTCCCTGAATGGAGAGCTCTTTTGTCCTTCTTGTTTATTAATGTCGATCCATCTATACTAATGGATTTAGTATGGAAGGAAGTAAGGTGGGGGTCGGGAAGTGAGAGTCACTAAATCTCAGACTTCCATTCTTCATTAATATTGATGCTGTCTTCAACCAGTACAAGTTGGCACAATATAGTCTAAAAGCTCAATACAAGAAAAATAGTTCTTATACTTCCTTATTATATATTCAATGACACCAAACACCAAATGGTCTCATATAATGTCATCTGCCTTCATTTTTAGCCAATGAAGAGGAATTTCCCTTCCATATGAATTGGTCAAAGTAGTGGTGATGTGATTCCAAAATACTGCATTATTTTGAATTTTAAACAATTTTTGCATTGATTTACATTAAACCTGAATGAAAACAGACAGGATGAGGGAAAGAATGTATTTTGTAAATGAGTATAAAATGAGCATTTCTTTTAAATAGTAATTTTTCAGTTGTACCCTTTGAATCCAATCATGGGAGTCATGTTCTTGTAGCTATGAGCACCAAGCAGTTATTGAACATCTGTTCAGTCAGAGGTTTGTGACCATATCTGTATCTGTTTAGCAATTCTGTTCTGAATTTCTTTGTGAAACACAAGTTATAGAAAAAAATGAGCACTGTTTCTTCCTTGGACTAAATCCACTTTGATAAAACTCAAAATCTCTACCTATAATGTTAGAGAATGTTAATCTTCAAGACCAAGAGTTAAGGCCCAGAAAATTATATGACTTGTTAAAAAATACTCAACAAGTAATTGGCAAAGTTGGTCCTTTGAAGGCCTTCTGTCTTGATGCAGTATTTTTTATATTTAAAAAAAATATGGCTTTTAAGGCTGGAGTGGTGGCTCAACTGTAGAGTATTTGCCTGGCAAGCATGAAGAACTGGGTTCAACCCCAGCACCACACATACAACTAAGTGTAGGAAAAACAAAATCCAGATGAAAAAATAATGAAATTGATTCTTTCATTTTCTCTGTTTCACTCTATCTTTAAAAAACATCTTTAATACTCCTCAGAGCCATAATCTGTGATTTAGAGATTCATGGTATCTCTACGCATTCTGAATCCTTGAACCAAAAACAAAATTAAAAAATGAAGCAGGTTTTTGCAACCATAACCTAATTATGCTGCTGGTTACCACTGCACCTTGCCTTTCATTTACCCTTCAATCTTCCTCACTTGAAAGCAAACTCAAACATAGTTGATGCTAGAAATGAAGAAAATACTCCAATACTTTGCTAGCTGTTACTGCGTAGATATAAGGTGTCCCCCAAAAGCTCATGCATGGGATAATGCAAGAAAGTTTAGAGGTAAAAAGATTGCGTTATGACAGCCTTAACCTCTTCTGTACGTTACTTGCCTGATAGGGATTAATGGGAAGGTAAAGGAAGGCAGGTAGGATGTGACTGGAGGAAGTGGGTCATTGGGGCATGCCTTTGGGGTATATATTTTGTCCCCGGTGAGGAGAGCTCTTAGCTTCCTGATTGTCGTATTCCAAGCTATTTTTTTCCTCTACGCCTTTCCACCATGACATTCTGCCTCACCTCAGGCCCCAAGGAATGGAGTCAGTCATCTATGAACTGAAACTTCTGAAACTGTGAGCACCGAATAAACTTTTTCTCCTCTAATATTGCTCCTATTTGGTCTTTTGGTCACCACTGTGGAAAAGTTGACTGAAATACTACCAAAAACCCCTCAAATGAATTTGAAAGAAGGCAAACGCACACATTTCAGTTTCTTTCCACTTCTCTCCCTCAATCAGAGCTTGCTTTCCTATTTTTTCATGCAACATTAAAGGACCTGCCAATAATGGTAGATACACAGACTTGGAAAGAAAAGACACTGAAGGTAACTAAAATTTTTTTCCTTTCTTTTTCTTTTTTTCTTTCTTTCTTTTTTTTTTTAATAAGAAGAGATTGTTTGAATTTGCAATTGTGAGCCATTGGGTAATGGTGTCTTCACTGTACAGTGCTGGGTAGCAGTAATTCTAGTGGAGTGGTAATTCATGCAGTGTGTGAAGAGATGCTCTGTCTGGGTCATGGCTGACTGGACCTCTATTGAGGTGCCAGGTTCAGACTAGCAGCTGGGAGACAAGACATGAGATCCAATTGTCAATTCTTACTCTAAGTTCCACTTTAACAGCCTACCATTTATGTCTATATATATTTTCTGAAAAGCAAACAAAACCTCCAACCATTTATAGTTTTACTGCCCAACTTTTTTTTTTTTTTAAGTTTTTATTTTTGAACAACCAAGTTCAATCAAGTGCCCAACTTGATTAAGAAAAAGTGACGCCAGTTTGGCGGAACTCATGTTCAAGTCTCCCAGAGATGAAAGAATGAAACCGAGGGACACCAAGGCAAGCACAGTAGACACACTTTAAGAAAAAATAGAGAGCAAAGCATAGGGAAAAGAGCAGACTCCCCCAACAGAGGGAGAAGGGGACACAGCCGAAGAGGCAGTTAGGTTGGCCCTTTTTATAGGAAGGTCACCCTTCAATTGGTCATCCTCTCCCTACCCCAAATCTAGGATGTGGGTGCAGGAAATTCTGGTTGGATCCAGCCTTGAATTTGCCCTCAGGTATCAATAGAAAGAATGTGGAGCCTGGCTTAGCAGAAGGAGTGACTGCATCTGGAACCACCTTGCCAGACCCTTCTTGCTAGCATTGGGGGATGTCAAATTGATCTTAAAAGAACTGGTTTTCCTTTGATTCACTGGAACATTCTAATGACTCTGACTGCCTAACTTTCCCCCCTGTCTCAAAAGGATCACCTATTTATATTCTACTTATTATATAAAATGTGCAGGATAGTATTTACATAGTTCAGGGTATAACTCTTCAAAGTTAAAAAGGAAAGTTTGCTAAATATGAGAGCTTTGAAAGGCTTGGCAGATGATTTTCCAAGATTCATATTTCGCTTTACTTTTAGGGGACAAAAGAAAGCAAAGCATAAAAAGAGAAATGGTTTTTAATACTGAGTAGAAAAGTGCAATATATATGTACAAAATAGATGCTTCATTTGAATTAGTATTTACATATTTTGTAAGCTCAAATAATATATGTTTTTCATTATTTTAGTAAAATTAAAGAATGGGCATTCAGCTGTCTTTAAATTTTCATATTGCTTACGCTAGTTTAGGCATGCCAAATCACTTCGGCATAATAAATTCCTACACAAGTATCACACAGATACTAGAAGACATTGTAATATTTTTCTTTTAAATGTGAATTGAAGACAAAATATTAGTAGATGATTGCATTTTTATGTTAGTCATTATTAGAATTTACTAATGAGAAATCTGACGGGCTATTTCCTATTGCTTTAATATGTTATATATTATAAAATGTTTTCTTACATTATGGGTGTTAATTGCATAAGGTTAAAAAAACTTGCAATGTCTTGTGATTTATGGGCCTGCCATTGGTGGCTAGGTGTGGGAGAACTTTGGCTTTTGTGGACTTGTGCAGGGTTAGGGTGTGAAAAGTGGAGGAAGCCCAGTTAGAGAAAGGCACTGAGAAAAAATTTTAAAAACTCTGTCCTGCTGAGAGGCAGGCATTTTTTTTGGATGACAAATGTCTGGAGGTCTCAGTTAAAAAAAAAAAAAATGCCCACCCCTGGCCTCTTATCCTTTTGTCCTATAGGTAACCTAAGCTGTGGAAAAGGAGACCATCTGGAAAGAATGCTGCGGTTTCACAGAGTCAACATTATTTTCCAACTCCCCTTCCTCTTCTTCTTTCTTTGTGGATGGTAAACAGTATTCAGAAGACAGATTTTGGGAAATTTGTCTTAGGAGCTAAATCCTCAGGCAGTGACGGAGCACTGGTATTTTGGGTGTTTCTGTGTGTTTTGTTGTACAGTTAGGAGGTTGCTGAGCTTCCAGAAGGCTTTTATCTTCCATTCAGCTTTAATTGAGGAATTTATGGGATTTTGCCACCTTGTGAGGTAAGTTAGACATAAACACCTTGTGATTTATATGTGAAAGTTTTTCTTTGGGTATTGACATAAATCTCATCAATACCCTACACTTCTCAGATATCATGGTCAACTGAAGAAATTCTTCATGAGTTTTCCTTATAAATGATAAATTAAATGTATTCTTCATGTTATTAATGATAGATGTACTGTATTGTGATATCACTGCTTAGAATTTTCACCTTAGATGACATCCCTTTGTTTCAGGTGAACAAACAAGGTTTAATAAGGGGAAATCAGGACAATTTGCAGCATATTGTATCCTAAAAGAAGTATAATGTTAATTTAGCAAGCTAATGGGACAGGAAAAAAACATGTTGAGGAATAAATCTATTAGTGAATGCTGCTGATTTTAAAAGGCATCCGCTTAGCAAGAACCAATGAGCAGTCTCTCTAAAAATCTAATCTGAAGGCAAAACAGACTTGTTAGTGTGATTATTAAAACAATTGCCACCTTCTGGTATAAAGTGATGTCAATAGTGAACAATCAAGTAATACCCTTTGCTTTGGTACAGTCGAGCACTCAAAGCCACCGTGAAATAGGATTGGACGGGACCTTTCATTCCATATGAGAATTAATTCCCTAAATGCAGTGGAGAGAAGGCAGCCTATTTTCTCCCCCCAGCAAGCAGCTAGAGACAAGTCTGCGGGAGGTCCTATTTTTTCTTACTCATTTCTTAGTGCGTGCATACACAGGTTACTAAGTATCATATTAAGTAATTTATTTTTTTAGTAGAGTTCCATCAGAAAAGGAAAAAAAAGATGGCAGATTTTTTCCCAAATTTTTATGGCTTAAATAAAAATTATACTTTTACATTTAAGTTGTTTTCTAAGGATTGAATTAAAGGTCACATTTTTCCAATTGCAGGAAAAGCTTTCCAGCTGCTTTGATATCCTCTGTAAGAGAGCAGAGCTCCATCCTGGGCTTACTGGGGGTCTCCCTAGGAGGAGCCTGGACATGTGGAGTCCCTGGCAAACTCAGTTACGGAGACCCATGCTTCTCAACAAAGTTAGATTAGCAGCCATACAAAACAGAAATGCCACGTACTGAATAGACTGAAAATAATTGAATATAATTAATAAATATCTTGCACTGTGTATTGAAAAAGTATTTTGAAAGTAACATTCCACAGTTTAGTACCTTGATTCTAAGAACTTACTGACCTTAAATGTATTTATGGTAGGAAAACAGATATTAGTTAGGTGATTTGTATGTAGATTTATTTTTTCAGTCTCACAAAATTATCCTTGGTGAAAAAGTTGTCAGTACTACCTTTCATTTTAAAAGTCTGAACATTTCTCACGTCTTGAACTTCTCTAATTGATAAAGCGAATATGATACTGGTTTAAAAAATCAAAGATTAGGTGATCAATAACAAATTTCTTCTGTATCATATTATTTTTTCCAAGTACAAAATTCCTGTTTGATTTTTTAATTATTCAAAATGCCAGAATGATAAATATAAGAGAGCAATCAACTAACCAGGGAAATCTCTGCCTAATAATATTCAATATGAAGATTCAGAAGGATGCTTCATGATGAATTAAACTTCCCCTGTTCTGCCTCATTAGGGTTCTCCCAATTTGACCCAATCCAAACCTATTACTTAATATATATCTAACAGTAAAATTGCATAAATGTTCAATAGGACAATAGAAGCTAAATGAGCAGTTTCAGATAATTTAATTAAGTTGTAGGTCTTCTAATATAATTCTGTAAGTATGTGAACTTTTAACTTGTGTTAACTCAATTTCCTTATGCTTTCATTTACCATTTGTTGGGGACATTACAGTGATTAGCCAAAGTCCTTCCAGCTCCTAATGTTCTCCATAAATTTTGATTTAAATTGACTGTCACTTTCTCACTATAATAAAGTAGATATTTGACATCTCAAAAAAGAGAACTGGTCTAGTATATTACGTTGTCAAGGAGTGGAACTTTTTCCTTCTATTGCACAAAATCCACATCAAATACTCCTTAAGAAAGGCCATAAAGAGTAGTCAGGATGAAGTGGGTTGATACTACATATTCATGGTTATGTCTACACTTTAGCATTTCTTGAAAAAAATTGGTTTCTAAGTGCCTCAGTGTTGAAAACATGGTATCGCGTTACCATCTCACTAAGTATTTGGTGGCTATCAATGTCTAGCTGTCTGGTTTGTTATTATTTGGATATCCTGAACAAAGACAGGAGAGGAGCAACTGTTGTATTTAGTTAAGGTCTAAGACAAGCACTGGTCAAGTGAGTTAAATCCAAAGATACCACTTATTCTGCTCAGATAATAGAAGGGCGAATTATATAATTGCTCCTTAAAATTTTTAACCAAGTCCTGCCCTCATGGAACTATGTTCCAACAATTATATACTGACCACCAATTTTCTTTAGTTCAAATAAAATGACTCAGTTAACACGATTTTGTTTTTGTCAATTACCCTATTTGAAGTATTCAGAGTCTGAAAATGGAGGCCTCAGTTTAGTGTCCAGAATGATCTAAAATATTAAGGAATGGTAGCATATTTTGTCCAGGTTCTGTGGCAGGATTTCTGCACTAGATGGATCAAGAATCTAAAGGCACTCAGAGCTACTTAAAAACATCAGAAGGTTGCAAGATAATTTCATGCAAGGGGCAAGACACATCAGTCCCTCTGTCTAACAGTTTTCCCATAAAACCACTGCTTTCACAATGCGTTTGACATTGGCTTTCACTAGAACAGCCTTCTCGAAAGCACTTTTTGCCCATAAAAATACACAACTCTACTACACAAGTTTCCTAGCACTGTTTCAAAATGAATATTACTTTAGGTAATAGTAAGATTAATTAAAGTTTATTGGGAGCTTATAATAGTTACAATGCTAAGTAACTTATAGATTTTAAAATCTAGCCACACAAATCTAGAATTAGAAACCATTATGATGCTGAGCGAAATTAGCCAAACCCAGAGACCCAAGAGTCAAATGTTTTCCCTTATTTGGGGAGCCTAGAGCAAAACCCATGCTTGGGTGAAAGGCTGTCAGACCCATGTATTAGACACAGCATAGGTGTATAATCTAGGAGAACCATAGATATGAGGAAGGGCAGGGGAAAGAAGGCAGGGTGGGGGATGGGAGAGGGAGAGAGGATGGGAGGGATCTAGGGAGACAATTAACAAGGTAGCATACTCTTCCCCTCTACCGAGAATCCAAATAATACTTATACAATCATTTAATTCTGGAAAATTCACAATCTAAATATTTATATAGCTGTAGGGGCAAAATATAGAAGATCAAGAGACAGGGTGTAGGTGGGGGTAATTTGGGCTTATGAACAAATACATATCACATTATTACTTTATATGCATTTATGATTGCATAATAATTCACCTCCTTAATAAAAAATTAAAAAAAGAAACCATTTTGATTCCTAGTTTATAAAGGGGAACATTAAGTCATAATGAAATAAAGTAAATTATTAAATGTGGCAAACAAGGCAGCCCAACTTTGGACTGTATGTTCTTAGGTATTGCACTAAGTTGGCTTGGTTGCAGCACTGTTTCATTTACTGTATTGCATTATAGTGAAGCTTCCATACTGATTTATAAATATTTAATATTACATACACACAAACACACACGTGCATCTACTTTTTTTGCACTGGGTATTGAATCAAGGTCCTAGCACATGATAGACAAGAATTCCACCACTGAGCTATGTCCCTTGTCCTCATATATGTTTTCTTATAACACAAGTAGTACATGGTTGAGAAAAATTAGATAATATAAATAATTGAAAAGAATAAAAGAACTTTAGTACTATTTTCACTTATAGAAATTTACTAGTTTCAGAATTTAAAGTCCTTTCTTACCTATCTTAAAAATAAAAATGTAATTATACTGCATGTATGATCTAGAATTTGATTTAATAATTTATTATGAGCATCTTCTGATGTCTTGAAAATATATTTCTAACACCTGATTTTTAATGGCTGTTTCATTGAATGTTTTGATTTAGAAAGAAGTCAGTTTACATCAGCACGTCACAACCTAAATGTCACACCTGGTCTCTGACCATTACCACTTCCTTATTTCTAGAGAGTTTTAAAAATATGGGTTATGAGGAGGTAAGAAAAAAAACACAGGGTGTGCACACAAATGAGGTTTACTATTCAAGCCATTTTCTTTTTTCTTCAGTAACTCTGCACGGTTAAAACAAGTGAATATTTTACCTGTAACAATTGTTGGAATGGGTACTCCTAGATAGAGGAGTACAATAATCATCTAACAATGAAGTTCAGGGAGGAATTGGGAAGGAGAAAAGGATTCTTGACCTTTAGTCAGACAGCTCTGGTCACTCGTCTCTTTTGCTTTAGGGGCTGACTGTGCCTTAGGGTAAAGTGGAGAAGTGACATCTTTACTGAGACTTCCCCGGTCAAATGCAATCAGATTGACAGAAAGCTCTGATTTTATATAAAGAGTGGAACAAAATTTTCCTACCTAGATAGCACGCGCTGGCCAGAGAAATGACTGATGACGAGTCATTCTGCACTATGACTAGATAACAATTTCAGCATCTCATGTAAAACTACAGCAAGTTAAGGTGATTTTTGAATTATGTATTGAACTCAACTTCCAAATATAGCTTTGGTTGAGTACTTCAGCTCAATGTCTCTGAAACATCAGTGTTCACAAATCACAACTCTTGCTCTCTTATTTGCTGGTCTGGTTGTCACTTCCTGTAACTTTTTACACTTGATGCTGGCATCCTGGCACCTAATATCGAATCTTCAATATTAAACCACCTTCCACCACTTTGCTCTTCAGTGTTTGTCTTGAGCCATGAAAACCACCAACATTTCCAATTTTGCTCAAAGTACATGAACTCTGTCTGCAATTTTGACGAGAGCAAAAATTGTTACTCATTGTCCAGTGGGGAACACTTAGTTCTAGCAAGCTTTCTCCAGTATCAAAGCCTTGGTTAGGCTCTCACTAATAATCACTAATGGAAGTGGCTGTGCTCACTGCAATCTTCAGACTCATCAAGACCAGTGCTCAAAATACTCCCTGGGGACTTTGCTGCTGGTGCCAAGAGGAGGTCTTGGCGCCTGATTCTCTTTATAAACTCTATTTCTGTCCAGCAAATGCTTCCCATTCTTCCCCATCTGTGCCCTTTCATTCATTTCTATGACAAACAATTGACATCAAATATAATTAATATCAACAAATAATTCATATGCACTAGCATAGGAACTGGTCGCTTAACACTGACATAGCTCCTCCGCAAATCAGTTTTCCACATTCATCAGAGGGATCATCTTAAAAAATGTAAATGGGGGGCTGGAGCAGTAGCTCAGCAGTATCATACTTGCCTGGCTTGCATGAGGACCTAAGTTCGAACCCCAGCACCACATACACAAACAAGTGTTGGAGCAATGAAAACTAGGTGAAAAACTAAATAACATTGTTTCTCTCTCTCTTTCACTCTCTTTCTCTCTCTAATATATGTGTGTGTGTGTGTGTGTGTGTGTGTGTGTGTATGTGTGTGTTGTTATAATTTTTTTGTAGACTAAAAGTAGAATACCAATATATCCTAGTTCGCGGGAATTATCCTGGTTTTTGCATATTGTAATGATTTATAATGTCTCTTTCATGCTCCTGAGTATTGTGCTTCAGAGGATAAATCTTATGGTCATATTACCTGGGAGGCCACACCTCAGTTGGTCCCCATCCACCCTGGTAACTAGATCTTTCTGTTGGAGCCTCACTTCCAGAGGTGCCATGTTCCCTCCCCTTCACCTTCTTTGTTCTGCTGTTCCCTTTCCCAGGAAAGTTATGTAAACTTTTCTTCCTTTCTGTCTAAATTTTACTCCTTCTTCAGCTCCCACTAGGAAACAAGCTGCACAGACAGGAACTTGTGTTTATTCAGATCACTACCATACCCAAGGGCTTAAAACAGTGCCTAGCAAATAATTGGTCTGAATAAATATTGGCTTAATAATGAATCTTGACTGAAGCATTTCTTCCTTGGTTAAGCTTCTCTCTCTTCTCCCTTTCCAAGAGTTTGCTTACTTTATGAAATGTTGTCATAAACCCATGCACTTTCTTTCGGAGCACTTACCTCAGTTTATGATCATACAACCATTAGATTACTACATTCCAGCTTTGATGAAAGCGGAGATCATTTCCCTTTTGTTTATTTTTGTGTTTGCATCAAGTACCACATTTATTTAGAAACATGTGTTAAATGAATAAATGATTAAATGAATGAAGTCTGTGGCACTAACATTATATCAGGCATTTTTGCAATCCTAAGAAAAATTAGATTTGCTCTTATTTTTCGAAAAGCTTTTAATATATCTGATAGGAGGGAAATTAAAAATATACAAGAAGGTAGCAGTACAAAATGATGGACACTCGGAGAATTTTAGAATGAAGAACTCTGGAAATTATAAAGATCAACCCTAACACCACAACAACATTCAGCAACTGTTGTGGAACAATGGTCACAGTCATGTGAGGCACCTGGATAACACATACTTAAAGAAGTTCAGAGACTAAAAAATACTGCTATGTCCTTAGGTGTCAAAGAAAGATTATGAAAGAAGTAAATATGACTTGAGTTGTGAAGAATTCATCCTCTTACAAACATTTATTAAGTATCTGCCACAGAGTACCAAGAATAAGATGCTGTCTTTGCTCATTCAGATTAGAGACTGTCAACGCCAACCCGTAGGCCAAATCTGACTCTCTGTTTTTGTAAATAGAGTTTTATGGGAACATGATTATACCCATTTGCTTACATTTCATCTACAGCTGGCTGCTTTCACAACACAAGATCAGAGCTGAAGAGTTGTAACAGGATCGTGGCCCATAAAGTAAAAAAAGAAAAATATTATTTGGCCCTTTAATAAAAGAATTTATTAACCCTTGAGTTAAACTTTCAGGGTTGATTTGGGAACCCAGCCATCAAATTGAGATTTGGGTTTAGAAGAGACCTGGCAGAAGACTCATGGAAGAATAGTAGAAGCAGCAGTCAGCCCTCTGTGGCTGTGGGTCCTGCATGCAGCAATTTGATCGATGAAGGATGGAAAATACTTGGGGAAAAAAAAAAAAGACTGCGTCTGTACTGAAAATAAACAGATTTTTTTTCCTGTTCAGTATCCTTAAACAATGTGGTCTAACAACTACTTTCATAGCTTTCACATTGTATTAGATATTATAGGTGATTTAGAGATGATTTAAAGAGTATGGCAGGGGCCTGGAGAGTAGTTCAGCTGTTATGGCACTTGCCTGGCATGCGTGGAGATGTGGGTTCAAACCCCAGCACCACATACACAACCAAGAGTCGGAGCACCAAAAGCCACATGAAAAACTAAATAAAATTTATTCTCTCTCTCTCTCTCTCTCACTGTCCCTCTCTTTCTTTTTTTAAAAAAAAGTGTATGGCAGGATATACACAGGCTATACTCCAACTCTACACCATTATGTAAAGGACTTGGGTGTTCACAGATTCTCCTGTGAGGAGTGCTAGGTTCAATCACCATGGATGCTGAGGGGCGAGGGTACTTACCTATGTCAGAAAGGGAACTCAGAAGAAAAGACATGCAGCTGAAGTCTTGAAGGTTCCTATGATTTTTTTATGATGAAGGAAAAGGGAGAATCAATACTTTGACAAGAATATAGGAATTAAAAAAAAAAAACAAGCCTTACGTGTGAGGATATGTGTAGAACTTCTAGTCTGGATCAGAGTTCTCATGGGGAGCCCTGGGTGAACACTTTACTGTGAGAGGCTGGGGAAACTGTACGGAGGGCTTTGAGTGTAGCTGAAATTCCCCAAATAGTCAATGGGGAGATGCTGAAGGCTCTTGTCCAGTGCAGTAGACAGAGTCTGACTCTGACGCCCTGGTTTGAGAGGGGTGGGGACCCTGGAGACAGCCTATTGCAGAGGACAGAGGAATAAGGTATCTGAAAGCAAATATAGCCCACAGACAGGTCTTGCTTTGTCCATAAGGTGCTTGAACATTTAAAAGAATTAACTATTCACAGTTATAAAAAGGATATTTTACAGAAAACTGCTGCTTCTCAAAGTCTCAGGTTGGCCGGCCACTTGGGGCCATCATTCTCAGGCCACAAACACTGAGCTCTGTTGGGCTTTGTGAAGCTGGAAGGGCAGGCCCCACTCCGGCCATCCTTGATCATGCAATGTAACCCCTGCAAACGCTGCGATTTGAGGCCTATTGTGCCATAATGTGGACGTGAAGTTTGCAACAGTTGTTAATTGGAATGCAGCCAACACATTCACCTTTCTTTCCTGCCCTGACTGTTCTTTATGAACCTTTCTGAAGATTCACCTCCTTCCATTTTAAACACTGGGGATTTTTTTTTTTTTGTGGTGTACGCTCTTAATTGAAGTATGATAGATCTTGTAGTGAACATCTGCCTTGAGGTCATGATCTCTGATTTAATTCCATTGTGGCATATCTTTCCCTTTTCTCCCTCATTAATTTCTCACAGACCACCTCTTACCTGCAAACCAAACATTCTAACGTACCCTCCCCATTTCCTCATATGGTAGTTTCCCATGTATCTTTCTTGCTTTTATAACAGCTTCTGTCATGCATTTTTTAGACTTTTATTTTTTAATTCAAACAAAAACTGTTTCTCCCAAGAATTTTTTTTTTTTTGAGGGAAGCTTGAGTTATGTTCCCAAGAGATTTCTTTAAATTTCTTCATACAATATTTTTGTCCCTTTGCCTGGATATTAAAAATATGTTATCACATTTGCACATAATTCTTGATGATATGTGATTCAAAGGGTGGGGGGAATGTTATAAAATGGCAATGAATCTGTTGCCACTCCTGCTGAAATGGGGTGCTTCTCCACTACGCCTGCCTGCCTGGGACACTGGGATTATTGACATTTCGCTCCACAAACATGGAGCAGATTCCACCAGGTACTCGCTGAGCAAGCATTATAGATACATGTCTATGTTTAGAGCCTGCTTGGGTTCAGGTTACATGTGTTTTATTTTTTGAGAAAAATGATTTGGCCTTTGAAAAGCAGTTACGCCCAGAAACCTGTATCTAAAGCTGGGACTCTGCCAGAAGACTTAAGGACTAATTTTTAGTATTTTATAAAGAAAAAACATATGATTGCTTTTCAGAGGTAGTAAGGACCAAAACTTTAGGGGAAAATCTTAGCCTAATTGGAAAAGGCCAACCACAAATCTAATTCTCTGACCTTATAACTTCTTCCTGCCTTGTCTGCGAAGTGACAGGCTTGAATAGATGATCCTAAGGGGTGTCTGTGCCAACTCTGAATGAAGAGATGGATAGTAGGGCTATGCTTATCCACAGGGAATCTAGGTTTTCATCTGTGTTTGGCCTGAGCCAAATTGCCTGGACCAAGAAGCTGCTGAAAGCCCCAATTTCTCCCTGGGGTGAAGAGTGAGATGGGGTAAGACAGAACAGTTACATAGAGTCTGCACCACGAGATGAAAAAGTGCAGGCTTTGACTTCACACAGACTGGGGTCAGTTTTTGAGCTCTTCAGCCTCATGGTTGTTCTGTCAATTTCTTTGCCTTTTGGTTTCGCCTCCTGCTGCACAGGGCTGATATCTATTGTATTAGTCAGCATGTGCAGCCAAAACAAATACCACAGGCTGGATGGCTTAGTTGTTTTCTCATGTTCTGGTGGCTGCAAGTCCAAGATCAAGACTGCCTGTCAAGATTGGTTTCTGATGAGTTCTCTTTCCTTATCTTGCAGATGGTGGCCCTCACACTCTATTCTCACATGGTCTCTCCTCTGTGCATGCACACAGAGAGAAAGATAGAGGTTCTTTGGTATTTCTTTCTCTTCTGATAAAATCACCAGTGTTAGGGCTATGGCCTTATGACCTCATTTAACCTTAGTTACTTCTCTAAAGGCCCCATCTCCAAATATAGTCATGCTGGGGGTTAGAGCATCAACATAAGAATTTTGGGAGCACACAATGCCCTCATTCAGAGTTAACAGCTATCTTAGAGGACAGATACTAAATGAGACAGTTAAATGAGGTAACATATGCAAAGTACCTCACAAAAATTTCTGACCCACTGTGAATTCCAAAACCATGTGAATAATTTTAAAAAATGCATCACCTTAAGAAGTAGTTCAGGGGCTGGAGATTTGGCTCAGTGGAAGAGCACTTGCTTATCATGTCAGAAGCCCTGGGTTCAATCCCTAGCACCACAAAAAAATGAACTATAAAATGTTCAGACCTCTTGATATATTTAAGACAAGAAAAAGATTAAGTAGCAATGAGTAACTTTGGAGTTGTTTTTATGCAAGAGAGTAAGGGTACATACTTCTTTAAATATTATCTGAAATAGTTATTTCTTTGCTTATTATCAGTGCCTAGACCTTTATTGGAGTTCCAGACTTAGTTGATTCTTCTAGTCAAGCAAAATTGATTGGGTAGAGACTTGCTATCCATTCCTGCCCTTCTGCAGGAGAGACCACTCACTTGTACCCTGGTGGTCATCTGTCCACACCAGTGCAAAGTGTAGCCAGAACACTAGCTCATCTAAGCCTTGCAGCTTGATTTTTTTTTTTAGAGAGAAAGACAGTGAGAGAGAGAAAGAGAGAGAGAATCAATTTTTATTGAGTTTTTCACATGGCTTTTGTTGCTCCGACACTTAGTTCTGTATGCGCTGCTGGAGTTTGAACCCATGTACTTGCGCATGCCGGGCAAGCCACCGCTCCTGCCCCATGCTGCTTGATTTATGCACAACACCTAGGCTACTGTGTCCTGGGAGAAATAATGGAGGGCCAGAATATACATGGTTGATAGTTGGAAAGCATGCCAGGACTTGATAGTTGAAAAGCACTCCTAAGACAGTTAAACAGTAAGAGTATCTTCATGGAAAGAATGGTATAAAGATTAATCAATAGTGGGAGGGGCTGCAGAAATGGCTTCAAGCTATGGATGGATAATCAGACAATGACAGCATGATCTATCAGTTTTACTGAAATGAGAACTTAATGAGTAAGAAAATTTCTCCTCAATGTGTCGACACTGGCTCACATACTAGTGGGTATTTTTGTTTTTGCTTCTAAATGATTTTAGCTATCCTTTGTAGCTGTAAAAGCACATCTTGAAAGCTCTGAAGTATAATTGGCCAAAAAGGAGAAATGATTAAGAATAAATATCAAGGGTGTCAAAAATCAATGATTAAGAAAAAATATCATTATATACATCTAGAATAATGGGAATAAGTAGAGAAAACATTTAGGCACACTTTGACTCTGCAAGAAAAATGCACAATTAGGCAGGATCTTGGAGGTAGCTGAGCAGTTAGGATTTCTAATTACAATTGTTCATATTTGAAGATGCACTTTCTAAGCTAACACGCAAATATTAACCTCCAGAGTGGGTTTATTTGTACCAAACGAAATAACAGGCATTAGGTAAAAGGAGGATCTATTCTGAAAATAAACTCACATTAATATATCAATATTCTTTGAATAGTATGATCTTCCTGAATTTACCTATTTATTTAAAGAGAGAGAGGGGGAGGGAGAGAGAGACAGAGAGAGAGAGAATCGATTTTATTTACTTTTTCATGTGGCTTTCATTGCTCTGACACTTAGCTGTGTATATGGTGCTGGGGTTTAAACCTGGGTCCTCACGCATCCCAGGTGAATGCTGTAACCACTGAGCCACCGCTCCAGTCCCCTGAATTTATTTTTGAATAGTTTCTTTTTCTCTTGGGTAAAACGGACAATTGGTCGCCTACTAGAATTTTAGACTCTACAGATGGCATTGGAGGTAGGTTCTGAGGTTTCTGGGCTCACCATCAAGAGGAAAACTAGAGTGCTGGATGAACAGAAGCAAAAGGAGGTCTGATGTTCAAGGCCTTGAGAAAGGAAGGGAATGAGCCATGGCAACAGAAGCCAAGAACAGCAACCTGCCTTGGAAGAACCAGAAGCAGATTCAGGGTGTGGTGAACAGACACAATGGAAAAGTACCCATCGAAAGGGAGTCTACTATGCAGTATCTACAACTTTGTCAATGGCCAGAGACGGTCTTTCAGCTAGTTACGTTTCTCCATTATTGAAACTATGATAAACAAGCATCACTTCTCAGAAGATCATTGAATAAACTACATGTTATTAACCTGGCTTCTTCTCCATCTTTGGATCTTTGATTTTTTGAATGACTGATTTATCTCACACTGCTTTACTGTCTTCATTCTAGATTTTCATTGTATGTATATGTGCATTCTCAATCCTCAAGGTTCAAAACCTCATGCATTATCTTAGCCTGGAATTATACAAAAATAAGTAAATGCTTTGTCTGCCTACAAAGCACTTATAGTCAAAGAGGAAATGCACATGAATGTGACTAACGGTATATTAGTTAGAGACAGCTGTAGGTTGACTGTCACTACTGCCTCCATCCTGAGACTCTCTTAAGGCATTCCTCGAAGCCACATAATATATTGGGCAATGGTGCTACCTCTCTGTCTTCATCTAGAATACAGATGCTCTTAGTTTTCTTGCTTTCAAAAGCACATATTTAGCTGGATGTGATAGCACATGCCTGCAAGCTCAGCTAGTTGGGAGGCTGAAGGAGGATTAAAAGTTTGAGGCTAGCCTGGGCAACTAAGAGAGAACCTGTCTCAAAATAAAAAAATGAAAAAGACTGAGATCTAGCTCAGTAGTGGAGTGCACCTGGGTTCAATAACCAGCACCACAAAACAAAACAAAAACAAACATTACCCCAATAATCCAAATTCCAACAACAACAACACCTCTCATATTTAACACTCACCTCTAGGTGAGTGACCACTGGGAAGCCTTTCATGATATCCCAACTTGATGCCAATGATCCTAAATATCAATCCATATTATTATAATGCCTTGCATTACCGGGGTCTGTTTTACTTGGCAGGAATTTCTCTGATTAGAAAACCTGGTTCTCTGATCTCTTATGTGTGCATGTATGTATAGGTGTGTTTATGCATCTGTGTATGTATTTTCCTGAGGGATGTCCCAGGATTCGGTAATGAGAAGAATCAACTAACATTTACCTGAAATATAGCACACCTGGACAACCTCGAAGTTAAAGGGCTACAGAGGACATAAATATGGGGTGTATATTTAAGTTGAGGGACTCATAAAGGAGGCATCGCTGATATATGGTAGAAGGATACTGGTAGAATTGCTGGAAATTTGGCTACTGATCAGGCTACTCCTGCTAATATTCTAATTTCAGCGAGCAAGGTAAGATGCAAGAAAGAGGCACTGAACATAATGAATTCATTTTATGATGTTATGATACAAAACAATGTGATATATTATCAAAATACTGTACAATGATGTCTTGCTAAGTTCCTAGAACTCATAATCCTCCTGCCTCAGTTGCCCAAGTAGCTGGGATTACAGGTATGTGCTGCTGAATGCTGATTTTTTTTTAAAAGAGAGAGTAACAGTGTGTGTGTGTATGTGTGAGAGAGGGAGAGAGAGAATCAATTTTATTTAGTTTTTCATGTGTCTATCATTACACAGAGACTTCGTTGTGTAGGTGGTGCTGGGGTTTGAACCTGCGTACTTGCACATGTTCAGCAAGCGCCATAACTACCGAGCCACTGCTCTAGCCCCTGAATACTGATATATATATATATTTTTTTTTTTTTTTTTCAGGGCTAAGAACCAAACTCAGGGCCTTGCGCGTGCTAAGCAAGCGCTCTGCCACTGAGCTAAATCCCCAACCCCAATACTGATATTTTTTTTTTTCCACCTTTATTAGAAGTATATTGCGATACAGGATACAGATGAGGGGGAAACATTGTCAAAACTGTAGCAATCAATGTGTATAAACTTTGATAACCAGGGGTAATGCTAACGCATAGATAAGCTACTGTGGGTTTCATCTATTACCGATTCCCCCATAAGAACTCATGTGTTAAATGGGTATCTAGTGT
>PVKS010027278.1:0-27672 GCA_004027875.1 Aplodontia rufa | reverse complement strand
GATACTGATCTGTTTCATTTCGGATAGAGCTAGATTTAGGGACCCCATTAATTCTAGAGCTTGTCAGAATCACCCCTGAACAAACATATTTATCATTTCAGAATAATTTATTGAATTCATTTGCATATGTAGATGTAATCTCTTAAAATAATTTTATCATATTCTAATACTTTGTGCATGCTCCTTAATTAGAACAAAGAAAAATATTTATAGATTTTTATAAATATATTTGATCATTGGTGTAACGTTTTGTTTCTGATCAACATTCCTGGAAAGAGCAGCAGGAAAAGCAGAAGAATTATTTTTGAAAATCTTTGAAAGGCAGTGCAGAGCCAGTATGCCAACACAGACAGAAGTGGGCCAATGTCTGGAAAACCAAGAACCAAGTGGTGGGATGAGCACCCTGGAAGAAGTGTTTATTTCAGAGTTCATTGCACAGGAGAGACAAAATAAAAGTCATAAATGCAAGTTATAAAAGTAACTGTAAATTTCTTGTAGCCATCTTTAACAAATAAAAAATAGGTAAAATTATTTTTATAGTTGATTTCATCTAGCCCAATTTAAACAAAAATGCCTCCATCTCAACATGCAATAATTATAAAACAATTACTAGTAAGGTACTTTACTCTGCGTAGGGGGTTGGGTGCTAAGTCCTCAACATCCAGTTTCTTCCAACCTAGCACACCGCCCTTCAGTTGTGTTTCATGTGCTTAGCAGCCGTCTGTGGGTAGTATGAGGCAGACCACGTGGAGAAATTGGATGATAGAGCAGGGCACTAACACACTGCCCATTCTAACACTGCCCATTCTAAACGATCTTTTTTTTTTTTCCTTTTTTTCAGAAAAGAGTTGAGAAGTTCTATGGAGAGGACATTGAGCAGAGATTTCAGGAGTTTTTTGTGTTAGAAACTCTTCAAGTAGCCATCGCTTAGGAGTAAGAAGGGAAATGAGTGCAAGAACTTTCCAGAATGAACACCTAGGAGTTCCATTTGGACCCCCAAAGGACCAGTGCTCCTGGCCATGAAATTGATAATAGTCAAACCCTTTGAGCCCAGCTGCAAATTGGATCTGTCTTTGATTAAATTAAGATGATCTGCAGTTATCTTACATTCCTGCCAGAAACAGAGTGAAATTCCTTGGAAGAAGTAGATTAACCAGAAGAGGCTGATCCTTAGTAAAGGAGGAAATGCAATTCAATGCAGAGAAAGCATATGTATAAATGGTGCTAAAACAAATGCAGAAAATTAATTGAAACACACACTTTACACTTTTCAAAAAAAAGTTCAAAATAGATCATAAATCTAAATGCAAAACAGAGTTATAAAACTCCTCAAAAATAACATAAATTCATTCTACATGACCTTGAGTTTAGCAATAACTTTTTTGATGTTACTCAAAAAACACAATGAATGATGGATAAAATGAATAAGCTTGATTTCACTAAAATTGAAATTGTGCTCTATGAGAGAGAAGGAGGGAGTGCTGATAATGAAAGACAGGGAATAGTTTGGAGAAAATATTTGCAAAATACATGATAAAGAACTGTTATTTAAAATATAAAAAGAACTCTTGATACTTAAGAAAAAGAATCCCACCGGAGGTGGGAATCATGGGCAAAAGATCTGAAACTTTACCAAAGATACATTACAAACAGAAAATAAACTTAAGCATATGAAGAGATGTCTTTATGGAACTGTAGCAAAAGCAGAATCTTTCACTCATATCTCTTGGAAATGCAAGTCACTTTGGAAGACAGTTTAGCAATTTCATACAAAATTAAATATTACCTTATCTTATGATCCAGAACTTGAACTCCTTAGTATATACTCAAATAGCTGAAAATTTATGGTCAAAATAAAATCTACATCAAATATTTACAGCAACTTTATTCATAATTGCCAAAGCTTGGAATCAACCAAGGTATCCCTCAACTGGAGAAGAGGTAAACAGACTGTAGTATATCCATACAGTGGAATATTATTCAGTAATAAAAAAGAGCCATCAGCTCATGAAGTTACATGTTGAAACCTGAACTGAATATTACTAAGTGAAATACATCAGTCACAAAAGGTTACCTATTATACCATTCCTACCATATGACATTTTTCAAAAGGCAAAATTATAGGAATAGTATAAAATGCCTACTTGCTAAAAGTTGTAGGAAGGCAGTGAGGGATAAATATAGGTGGAACATGGATTGTTAAGGGTAGCAAAACTACTCTGTGTGATAATGTAATTGTGAATATGTGACCCTGTACATGAGTTGAAACTCTTAAAATGTACAATAGAAAAAGTGAACCCTCATGTGAAAGAGAGTTTGGAGTTAATAATATTGCATTCCTAATGGATTATTAATTTCAACAATTATACAATGCTAGCAGAAGATGTCAATAATAGAAAACTGTGGGGGTGGGCAGGGGTGTGTGGGTAAATTCGAACTCCCTGTGTGTCCTGCTCAAATTTTTTGTGAACTTGAAACTGCTATAAAAAATGAAGTCTAATTATAAAAAAACAAAAAACCATGTAGTTATATTTAATTAGAAATATTACATATTCCTGACTTTAATTCTTTTTTACTATCAATGAACAATGGTTCTTGTTAGCTTTCTAGCTTTAACTAGCAATCTATGTAATTAAATCCTTTCTCTCCTTTGGGATGTTTTCTAGTTAATTATCTTCTCTATTCAATATTCACTTTCCCTTCAACCACCATTTCCTTCCTCAGTATCCATGAATGTGAGTGATATCCTCTACTAATCTAAAAATAAAACTAACAGGAAACCCAGATGGGGATCTCTCAGTTTTATTGCTGAACATGGCCTCTGCCACTCACCCAGGGCTTTTGTATGTATTTTCACATCATTCCCTGTTCCCTTTTGGTCAAAGGATTAATGAATTAAGCATAACTCTTCATAGTGATTTACACATTGGCACTAACATTCCCGCACATCTACATAAGAAAGTCTGTCAACACAACGCTTGGTCCTATTTTGATACGTTTCTTCTGCAGTATTAAGACTTGTTGGATCTTTTCCTAGTCTTACTATAAACATGTTGGTCCTAGAAACCCAGTAAATTGATTTCAAAGCCCACTGACATTCAAAACCAGCAATATGAAATTACTGCACATATTAGATTAAAACTTCCAAAAACTGTTTACTGTCAAAAATATCATTTCCATTCTACCGTATCTCTCTTTTAACTAGAGTAAACTTTCGTTAGACGCTCCTCTGGTGTAAATGGGCTCATGCAATCACGGTTCTAACGCTGATCGCTTTTTGTGTTTAAAATTCCTGCTGCAGACTGGACTCTGTTGACTCACCACATTCCTTTCCTAATTGTCCTCCCTTTCCTTCCTCTCTAATTTTCAATTCTGGTAGTTCTGCTTTCTCTCTACCCTCTGATTTTTGCCTATTATGCCCCCTCACTGAACATGGAGGTCCAGCTAATACAACTCTTTGTTCCTCTGTTTTTCAGCGCCTCTCCTTAAAGACTCCACTCACATGCATGGTGCCCAGAATGACAGCCGCAAAATGTCTCGTTCTTGCCCTAATGTTTCCATGAAGTTGCATCTGCCCATTCTGCTTAAGGGACACTTCTTGTAAAGGCCGAAAGTCATTTCAAATTCATCATCTATTAAGCAAAGTAAATTTCTTTTCTTCAAAACCTTTCACATCCCTATTTATTTGCCCTTAGAAATCCTAAAGCTAGACATTGCTGAATGAAGTTGAATTTTCCCTCATTGCTTCTCGGAGTAGCCAATCACAACACTGTCTACCGATTCTCAGGACGTGTCTCAGTCAGTTTTTCCAAATCCCGGATGCCACTCTTCTGCCCGGTGACTATTACATGGCACCTGGATTGTAGGGCTGCTTCCCTGACCGCCTTCAGGCTTTGGATCCTTCCCATTCTGTGCTCATTCTGTGCTTGAGAGAGCACCCAGGGTAAGCCTTTAACAACAGGTGAGTCAAAAATGCTTTTTAGGATTTATCCATGCCATAACCATAACATTGTCCTGGAGAGCAACTGAATCAGATTTTCCCCAAACATTTCAGATACTGTTTCTTCTTAAACTCTCAAACCATTCTTGACCATCTCCAAGTATGAGAAAAATGGAGTCCTGTTTAGTCACTTTTAGACATCAGTGGATCTATTGCTATTGTGTAGTGTTTACCTTTCCTTTTTTCATTAGATTTTATTATTCATTTTAGACTTATTTGCAAACTTTTCAACTAACATGTGCCTTCATTTTGAAAGCAAGTTGACATAACTTATGTTTAAGATGAATGCTTCCTTTACATTTGTACTTCTGTGTTCTAATTTTGCACGGTCAGAAAATCTGGGATTACTGACTAAGTATTTGATTTTAATCTTTTTTCCAAGTTAGATAAGCAATTTGGGAAGCATCATTAGGTTATCAAATACATAAATACACACATAACAGAATTTTTAAAAGTCAAAATTACATTTTTCATTGAATTGGAAATTGGAAATTGTGCCACTAAACAACACTTGTTTAAGTAAGGAACATTCTGTCCTGTGGACTTGGTACAGAAATCATTGTGAACTTTTATGCCCTATAACAGATTCTTTTTGAAATGGTGAGGGACTTCTTTTAAGAGTTAACCTTTAAAGAACTGATCTGCATTCTGTTTGAAGGGCTTTCTTCTCCTTTATTATAGTTAAAGGAGCATATATTGGAGCTTACTCTAAATGGCATTGCTTAATAAGATAAGAGCCCAAAAATGTCATTTCTGAAAAAAAATGACCTTACCAAATATTTAAGAAATAAAATGTCTCTTAAAAAATGAAATCCCTTTAAGCCTCAAGCTGTTGTAATACCAAATAGAGGAAGAACAAACACATTTATCTTATTATTAAATGGGGAGGCAATTTTGTAAATCTATAATTACAAGAGCAATAAATGGATAAGTACTATTAAATACTACTTTGTATGAGATTAAGTCATGTAAGTACAGAGTAACCCTCGACTGTATTCTAACAAAAGCTGAATTTTCAGTGGTATGCCACAGTCGGGATGGAACAAAATAAAGAATGGAGGTGACCTATGGGGGCAGTGGTGGGCAAGGATTAGGTAGGATTTTTCCTAGAGAAGAATATAGGAACTGAAGGTACCGCTCCCAAGAGGCCTAGGGTGGGAAGCAGGCAGGACTTTCATTTAAGTGGAAGAGTGTACACACGGGGGAATGGTGGATGACTGCATTCCCTCAATGAAATCTGTCAGAGAGAAAGGTGAGTTCCAGGCACCAGGATTTCCTGCAAGAAAAACTCCTTCAGCCCAATTGAGCCCTGAGGAGAAATCTCAGTAGGATGGAACGGTCTAGAAAGAACCAGGAGAAGTAACATTTGTCACCCACTGTGTGCTAAACTCTTATAGCAATTTGGTCAATATTATTAGGACATATTTACTCATATTCTTGTTTACATTTCAGGGAACTAACACAGAAAAATAGTAAAAGTGTGGGTATCCGGTTAGGTGCTGTGAGTTTTAAACACATTTATTTTAATCTACTCTATAAGGTAATTTACCTTGTCTAAATAAAAAAAAAAAAAAACACAAAACAACAACAACAAAAAAAACTCCTCTCACATCTACCCAGAGAGTAGCTTTGACAAAAATTGCAGAAGTAATGGGATGTGATAAGAGAATTTTCTTTCCCCTAACAACATACCACATTATCTAACTCTAAACCATATAGGACCAAAATTTTATATTTCTGCTCTCCAGCAAGCAAAGTCTCATGATTAAGATGAGTAGTGTTTTATTACCTCTGTAGTCTACATCGGATATCAGAAAATTATGGCCTGAGGGTCCTATTTGCCTCGTGGACCATTTGTGAAAATAAAGTTTTATTGAAACGGTATCTCACACATTTTTCCATGCATTGTGTATAGCTGCTTTTCAGTCACCAAAGTGGGGTTGAGTAGTTGAGAAACAGACTGTGAGGTCCACAAACCCTAAAATATTTAATATCTGACCGTTAAAACAAACAAGCAAACACACAAACAGAAAAGTAGACCACCCTTCATGACAAGCACCTCATAAATACCTGTGACTTAATGCACTAGGACTTTACATTGATGTTCACGTCCTGCATGGGTTTATGGTAGGTAGTTAGGTTCTGCACTGGTGAGCAAACTCCCAATGTGATGGAGCTCAAATCTTACTCTTTGTGACCCAAGATCATGCTGCGAGACACAGAAGAGAAAGAAAAGCTGGGGTGTAACTGTGATGTGCATCTTCTGTGCTTCTGGTTAGAGATGGCAGAATGGACAGCCAAGAGGTGACCTGATTCACAGCCTGCTTCCGGAACTGACTCAGAGCTGGCCTTAGGTTGAAGAGAATGGGGGATGCTGGAGAGCTGGTGATATTCAGGGAGTGGGAAATGGCTCAGTAAAGGTTACATATTAAAGAAATTAAAGTTCCATTTTTTTCTGCTCCTCCATTTGATACATGAATTAATTTCAGCCCTAACTGGATGCTATATTCTCCCTAAAAAATAGATTCAAAATTATCGTACTCCACTTTTACTTTTGCTTCCTCAAATTTAAGGTTGATTTTGTTTTGAAATGTGTTCTGTATTTTGTATAGAACATTTTACATATGTATAAATTTATACTTAATTAAATTTTGGAGAGGGATACATTTTGCCCTAGCATTCATTATCTTTACCTAACAGTTCAATTTCCTGCCTGTTTAGGATGCATATCATCACATTGGAGCATATTATTGATACTTTTGCTCATACTTTGTTTCATAATTTTGTTTCTTTCATCTGTTCCTCTGATTTATCTATGAAGGCCGCTTTCATCTTGGCTTTCCTCTCTGGTGCGGCGTGGCGTGGATATTGTGCATCTTGTGTTTGGTTTAAGAGAATGTTTGATTTAGGTTTAAAAATATACAATTTGATCAGTTTTCTCAAATCTCTTAACTTATCAACAAGTGAATACATCTCATTGTAGATTCCCATATTGACCACATAAGTGACTTCATTTTAAATCCCTGATTGTATATCAGTGATTTTCCAATATTAATAATCTTATTATTTAAAGTCTTTATGTTTTAAAAGCAAAAGCAAAGAGAATTTTAAAATAAATGTAGCAAAAACTTTATACAATATGGACTAGGTCAGAAGATAAATATGAATTCAGTAATTTTTTTATTTTATAAAATTATTTTATTACATATAAATTTGTATTTACCTTATATTTTATGTTACTTATTGTCTCAGATAATAATGTTACTATTAATTAGAATTCACTATTTATGTTTCATGCTATATCAGAACTTTAATATACAACATTAAATTATTTAAAATTCCTAAATTATTTCAAAATTTACAAGTTCAAGGAATTTTTTTTTTTTTTAAAGAGAGAAGGACAGTGAGAGAGACAGAGAAAGAGAGAAACAACTTTATTTAGTTTTTCACATGGCCTTCGTTGCTCTAACACTTAGTTGTGTACGTGGTGCTGGGGTTTGAACCCGGGTCCTTGTGCTTGCCAGGCAAGCGCCGAAACCGCTGAGCCACCGCTCCAGCCCAAGTTCAAGGAATTTTTAACATAAAATCAAGCTGCTGAGATTACGGGTGTGTACCACCATACTTGGCTGTTATTCTCCTCAGATTTTATTAAGTCTTTGAAATTCAGTGTTTTTTGCCAGACTCTGGTTTCTTTTAAACTTAGGAGTCCTATTAATCTGCAGAGTTCTAGATTTCTTCTAAGTTTTATTATATTTACTAAATATCCTGTTAGTACTTTGTTTCCATTTGTTCCAATTAACTTAACCAAAAAGGTCAATTGTTAAAGGTTAAAAACTCTATTCTTTGTCCTACTAATGTGGTTTTTTCTCTATAATTCAAATCATTTTTTCTTCTATGCATTGTGTCATTACCATCTCATACATTTTATGTATAGTTTCTTTATCTTTTTCATCATCTTTACACAAAGAAAATTACTTTGATACAAAGCAGCGACAAGTGCCTATTTATGTATGAGCTACGTGTAAATGTATGTCACCTCTGCAGAGGTGCATATGTATATTATAAAATGATAACTATTATAATCATGATGAAACAAATGTAAGAATGAACACATGCCAATCATTTTCTTGACTAGAGAAACATCAAAATGTCACAATAAATTCCTGAGGAAATTCAAGGAATCATTCATTACATATTGGTCAAAGTAATGATAATATACATTCATGAGCAGGTATAACCCCTGAAAACAATCAGTTGCATTCAGGAAAACACAATTGCTATAATTTTTATTAATAAGATTGTTGCATTTTTCAATAACGTATTCAGGTTCCCATATATGTGAAAGTTGCACAAGGTAGAAAATCTTTGTTCAATTTTAGTCTCACTGTCTTCTTAGACGTAAGATATCATTACCTATATATTATGAACATAACAGAATATAAACAGAAGTTTCTTTTTTTTTAAGAGAGAGGGACACTGAGATAGAAAGAGAGAAAGAGAGAGAGAATCAGTTTTATTTAGTTAGTTTTTCATGTGGCTTTCATTGCTCTGACTCTTCATTGAGTCTGCGGTCCTGGGGTTGGAACCTGCATCCTCGCACATGCCAAGTGAAATAACTGCTGAGTCGAGGCTCCAGCCTCTGAACAGAAGCTTAAAATGTGGTTACAATAAACTAAATAATTTTAATATCATGCTAAATATGGTATGTTCATGCTTATTCACCTTAATAAAGTTTCAAGCCTGAAATTACTTAAATTTTTATCATAGAATACTGTATAAAAATATTTTTCAAAAAAATCTTGATAAATTCAAAAGTGGTCAAATGAAGCGCTGTTGTTGAAACTAAACAGCGCAACACACTGAGCCTCATGAAGAGACAGCAACTCACAAACAAGCTTCAGCAAGAGGCAAGGGAGCCCTAACCACACCCATGCCCTGCATGGCAAGAGTCTTGGCTAATTGGCTCTCACCATATCAGTCCTCTGTCACTCTTTCAGGTGATGATGGCAAGTCTCCTGTTCCTCTTCCCTGAATTTCTCTGTGAAGTTCTGTATCAAATAAATCAAAAGTCTGCTTTTCTCTCTTTGTCAGAATCTGCAGCTTAACAACCTGTTGCCACCCCTTCTCCACTTCTGACTGCTCATGTGGCATTCTTGGCATAATGCACTACTTAAGTTTTTGTCTGCTTTAAACTCAGTGTTTTAGATAATTAACAATTGTAGACATAAGCTAAATATAGGAACGCATATATTGAGGGAATGGAGTTTGAAGTGAGTGAATGATACAGCTCAATCCACTTAGAAAATGGTTTGTGCATGAAGAAAACATTAGACTCATCTTAGGTGACATTTCCTTCCTGATTGAATTTCTGGTCAATGAAAGTTATATACTTTGTAATTGATAGTTAAGAGGAATTAGGAATACACATATAGTACATTTCTGACTTTTGTTTTATTAAAAGACACAATAGAAATTCCTTTTACTTTGCTCTTTCTTCCTGCAAATATGTATTCTATTCTTTTTTAAAAATTGTTCATTGGTGTTTTATAGTTGCACATAATGAAGGGATTTGCTGTTACACATCCACATATGCACACACCATAACAATGTGTTTTGACACAATTCTCTCCCTAACACTTCCCCTTCTCCCTCTCCCTGGTCCCTTTACTCTATTGACCTCCCTTCGATTATTATTATTATTTTTTACTTTTTTCTGATTTGTAATGACTGGGTGGGAGCTATTTAGTATCTCAGAGACGCAAAGTATGCTATACAGTGTTTGTATTCTTTTTTTATGTTTTGTTTTAAAGAGAGAAGGAGGAGCTGGAGCGATAGATCTGCAGCTATGATGCTTGCCTGACATGCGCAAGGACGCAAGTTCGAACCCCAGCACCACTTAGATAAAGACGTGTATGAACAGTGAAAGCCACTTGAAAGAATAAATAAAATTATTTCCCTACCCCCACATCTGTTTTTATTTTTACTCCACTTAGTTGGGTATGTGGTGCTAGGGTTTGAATCTGAGTCCTCAGGAATGCTAGGCAAGGACTCTACTGCTAAGCCACTGCTCCAGTCCCCAATGTGTAGTCTTAATCTTGTCAATTAGTGATGGCTTTCCTTTCCAGGTCACAATAAGCTTAAATAAGCTTATATACATACATATACATATACACATATATATATATATATATTTTTTTTTTTTTGCCTAACTTTTGGTGCTTTCCTGCACATTTCAATTAAAAGGAGATAGTGAATTCAGGCTTTAATTTCACATCCTCGTCTTGGTGCCCGATACCCTTGGTGGTTTGGTGGATCTCTTTCACGTGGGGCATGTGCACCATGCCTTTGTTCCAGTCATCCTCTGCATTAGCCAGCAGCTTCTTGCCCTCCTTTACCTCTTCTTTTTTTCCTCCACAGAATCTGTTCCCATTGTACCCTAACACAGATGGTCACCATACAGTCACCTTCTCTCCACACACTCGGCTACAATAGTTAATGAATGATATCCAGGCATTGATCCCTTCAACTGCATCTCAGGTGGGTGACATCCTAAGAGTTTCAGAACCCTATGTATACAATAGTGTGATAGAATAACCTCACTTGGATATTGGATATGTGAAATTTGGGTTTTCTACTTTTTTCTTGACCCTTTAATATACTTTTATCCCTTTCATTTCCTAACATCATCAGTGCAGTATGATTATTATCTATTTAATTTATAGAACCTCTAAATTGTTAGTAATCTTTAAATAATATTTTTACTAAAACTCTCATATTCAATTTTATAGCATTATTGATGCTACTTTTTAAGCATTTCACAAATAGACTTCATCTTCTTTACATAAGACTTGTCTTAGGTGACATTTCCTTCCTGAGATTTTCCCTGACCACTCTCCTATAAGAGACTTTGAATGTTTCTGTTAAAGCATTTACTGCACTACATACCAAAGCAGTTTTTCATAAACTTTTCCTTAAGCATTTTCTACAACTAAATTTTCAGTGATTTAGAGCTTTAAATTTGTTAGATTCCCAATGTCAGATATAGCATGGAGCATGTAGACACATTCACGATAAAGAAATGAATGATATTTAAGCTTGCATGGGTGTTAATATAAGTTTACCATTAAGTAATTTTTATTAGAAATAATATATAAGTAGGAATTAAGAAAATCAGTAAAGGACAATAATATTTACTGAGAACAAGTCTCTTCGGTTAAAAATTTACATTTAGGGGCTGGAGCAGTGGCTCAGCATTTAAGACACTTGCCAGGCATGTGCGAGTGTGAACCCCAGCACCACGAATACAACAAAGTGTCAGGTCAACGAAAGTCACATGAAAAACTAAATAAAAATTGCTTCTCTCTTTCTCTCTGTCTCACTGTCCTTCTTTCTTAAAAAAAAAAAATTATATTTAGCTCTTCTGCATAGCTTGATGGTGTTTTTTATTTAAGGTATAGTTTTGCTAATTTGCATGTTATCAAAACACTGTTCATGTGTTTCACTAGTTTGGAATTCAACTATAGTACCGAGTAGCCTCAATGTTAATGACATACATTAACGTCAGGAATTTTAAATTGTTGGTTAAATATTTGCTACTTAATAGATTTTCTACCTGCTGATTTTTGCAAATCCGCTGATGATTTGCAGTGCTAGGAAAGATCTCTACAGATCTTTATGCAGGAGCCAGATGGCCTTTTGCTGTGACCTTTGCCCAATGCTATTAGCATCCAAGGGAGCTGAGATGCTCTGGCTCATTATCCACAACCAGATGTTTTCTACTTCTCTATCACTGTTGCTAAGTGGCAGTTAATGTTTGGCGTGATGGGTGTTTGCTTGAACCTATGATCCATGAAATTTTATCTCTTAAAATACAAATACCACACACTAGCAGAAACTTTTCCTTATGCATTTATAATACAACCATTTCCCCTTCTTAAAAATTCTGCTATAATCCTGAAGATAATTTAGTATTTTTCTATATTTCCTGGCTGACAGCAAGTAAGTTTATTCTAGCATAAGATAGAATAAAATTATAATTTTAAATACTTGTTAATTAGTTTTATTTGTTATTTTATGTAAATTATCACTATTCAATCACTGTATGAACACCAAACTTCTAATTACCCATATCAGTTTCCAGAAAGGCTGACACAAAAAATAAATAAATAAATCCAGTTATTAGAGAGCTCTATACACTGATGGGTTTAACAGTCATTTTTCTCTGACTTTGACTAATGAAAGTCCATCTTCCACAGTCTGCTGCACTCTAGGTGGAATATCGTAACTGAAATCAAAGGTAGACTTCAGCTAAAGGAAAGACATGCTTTGTTCTGATCAGGCTATGTTGCGGGTGCTAACCTAGCTCACTCGTGGGAGCTGGGCAAAAAGTGGACAATCTTGTTGGTGGTGAATTAGTGTGCTTACACTTATACTCATTTGTAAGTCCAGAGGCAGTAGAAAGATGCCTGAGTGTCCCTTCTGTTAAGGGACTTTACTCGAGATCGCTACAAGTTGTTAATTGGTGAGAGATGGTACAAAACCAATCCATCTTTTTGAAATAGTGAATTATTTAATAGACTTTAATCCACTGATCAGTCAAATTTCATCTATTTATCCAATGAAGTATTTATCACGTGTCAGACATTCCATGGTAAGCTGCATGCATTGGTATCAACAGAGATACAAAACCTTTGATGGAGAAAGAAGCAGCAGGGATGTTGTGAGAAGGATCACTCCTAGATTCTAACCTTCCTCTCGCTAGAGCATGGGGATACCGTCTTCAAAATCCGAGGTTATTTTAATTCCAGGTGTCTTTTAAATACTTCAACTAAAACTGTGTGTTGAGATTTCATAATTTCTTTCCCTTTGGAAAGAATTGTGAAGATAATTTTAAGCATAGTTGACATATAACAGTGTGGATAGATAAAAGAAAAGCTCCCTGACAAGCCTGCCAGTATCCTGTCTCAAGAGCGTTCAAAAAAAGTGCCCCTTCCTCCTGGAGGAGAAACCTCCTCAATGCTGACAACTTGTTAGAAAAGCATGATCAAGTCTGGTTATCAAAACTTATTCCTTGATTGGGATAATTTATGCAAAATACAACTTTATCACCATATGCAAAGAAACTGCCCTTAATGCCATTAATCCCATTATTCAACCCATCTGGAAAAAGATGTTTGAATATAAGAATACAGCTAATTTTATTGTTGTTGCTTTTTCATTTTACTTTTTTTAAGAATGGAATTCTTCAGATTTAAAATATGTCAATATAAAACAGTGCTTTTTAAAAATCTGATTCATTGTGGAGAAAATAATTTTAATCAAGACATGAACTATAGCAAAATTTCAGCGAAGTTATTAGAGGAGAAAATAAAGACACACTCAGGGGAGATGGTGGGCTGTCTCAAAGGGAAGAGCAACATTGTGCCCCCTTTATGCCCCAGTTCTACTGGGGTCTTAGTGTAGTTTCTAGAGCCCCGCTCAGTACCACTTCCTAACTCTTGACTGACAGTAGGTTGCATCAGATTTCCAAGTCCCTACTGTGCATTGCCTTACTCACAGATACCCAAGAGAATCCCATGGGCAGAGATGCTATTCTAGTGAGATTAAGAGGACATGTGAAAGATCTAAACACAACTCTTGGTCTCTTTGACTGGTGCTGACCAGTTGTGATTAGAACTTGTTTTCACAGAATTTATGGTCAGTGCTCTTTGTTTCTAATTACCCTGTATCCCCAACATTTAAAGTCTTTGGTCTGGGTGAAGGTCACAAAGGTACCCTTTTGGGGTAACTTGTTTTTATTGGCGGGGTGGAGTCTTTGGACCTGCATTCCTTGGCCCTGAGAATACCCCTGTAGATATGTAGATACATTGTCCAAGAACATAATATCCTGTTAACTTAAACCAGAGCAGGGCCACAATGGCCTTCGGTAAATAGATTTTAGAAGAAAGTATGTGGAAGGCCAGCATGTGGGCCCTGTCTCCAGCATTATCCCCTGAACTCCATGTTCTTACAGCTCCTGTCCATATGCCACCTATCAGGTGGAACTCTTAGTGAGTCCTCACACTGGGAAGTCATGCTCCTCCCTAAATAGGGTTGACCATGTGTCAAGACCCCAATCCCCCAGAGTCAGAGCCAGAGGCAAGGTCAAAGTGCTAACACTTGGTCAAGGAGATTCAAGGTTGGGATCTGGAGGACCTGGATGAAAGAGGAGTAAGAAAGAGTGTCAGGAAAATGGCACTGGACCTTGCCAGCCTGACCACTGCCTCAGGGTGAGCTGCAAAAATGCCTGCGAGGCTGTGCTTCAGATGTCCTGGCTCAGAATGTTGGCAGATTAGGGCCACTGTAGGGAATACTACCCTGAGAAGTCATTGTTCCCCATAGGAAAATGAGGAGAGGACACTATCAGATTGCCCATCCGCTCTGATTTCTGGTTTGTGTTAAAGTTGGGACGCAGAGAGCTAGCCCTGTATCATCACGTGTGGTGGACATTGGTCAAGTAGCCAGACTGCATACCTTGCAGCAAGATATTTCATCCAAATGGAGAACAAGGTGGGTAATTGATTGCTGTTGAGCACCGACAAAGGAAGACAAAGTGAAGGTGGCGGCAAAGGTGTTAGGAGACCGTGCACAACGTGTGCGGTCAGTAAGCTCTTTCCCTAGTGCTTCCCTGGAACAGCTCTACTTGCCAAGCTTACAGCTGGGTTTGGTGTCTAGCGTGCTGTGCCTCACAGGACTGCAAGCCCTGTGAGGATCTGCACTGCACCTACTATGCACTGCTACAGTGCTCAACTCAGCAAAACACAGTGGGTCCAGAAAGAATGATTACTGAAGTAATGGCTGTTAGGAGTCAGAAAGCAGAGAGAGGGAGTAATTCTTACACAGGGAGACGCTAACAAAGCACTAGCATCTAGTTCCTATGTTAAGAACACAAAAAAGTGAATATTAATTCTTTATGCCTTTAGGCCAAAGGTTTAGTGCCAGGTGGTTCTACTCTAAAATATTATTCATTTTTCAGAAGATTTTCTCTTCTCTATTTTCTTTCAGGCATCATTGCAAAGGAAGGAATGCCATTGTCAAGAGCCTCTTCATCACTGAGTGCATAATTTGGGAAGGGTTCTGAGGGTCCTCGAAAGCAAGACAAGGGAGGGTTCAGGTTCTGCTCAGGGTCCCACTGAGTTAGGCTTAAGTTAGTGTCCTCTAATTAAAGTTGCATAAACCATCTATTTATGAAAAATAACCAACAGACATTTCCAACACACCACATAAAGCCATGTAGACAGTTCATGGATGAAAAACACAAAACAAAAATAGCATGTTCCTGTGTTCTTCCATAACTCCCTCTTCTATTTGTAAAATGTCATTTCAAATTTCAGGAGACTCATAAGCACAGAGTCATTTCAGGGCATAGTTTGGGAAGCAAAACCAAACAGCAACAAGGATTTCTTTTCAAAATCATATGATTAAGACCCTGAATCCAACCACTTATTAAAGACTGAATTACATATAGCAGATATCTCAAATTAAACACGGACTTGCAAACAAGTCTAAACCAAAATTGCATGCCTCTCACTATAATGTGGGAGATAGAATTTGATAATTTGAGATAACTGCTTTCAGAATAACATGGTTGGTTTTATTAAAATATAAAACATCATATTTCTCTTGCATTCCTAATTTTTGTACAGACAGCTAAAATTTTGTCACAGCTCCAACAAACTTCTAACCTTGTCCCTAAGTTAATGCAACCTTAATATTTACTATTGAAGAGACAGAATCTGAAAGTGTATGTGCAAGGTGTTAAAAGATGATATAGCTGATGAGAAATGAAACTGGAGCGAAGATCTGGCTTTCTAATACTCATTTTAGCATTTTCTTACAAACCGAAGCTTATGAGTTCCAGTACCAGGCCATCGACGAATCTCTGCAGGTTTCTGGGCTGGTGCACTGTGTGTGTGTGTTTAACGTCCTTCACTAAAGAACTTCCCTTTCCTGTGTGTCTTTTCTCTTTCCACCCTTTCAATGCTTCCTTATTTTTTTCTGTTCTCTCTCCAATCAGAGACAATTAGGTTCTTAGCTAATAACAGTTGTTCTTTCAGGTAATGAAGAATATTTTAGTAGAAACTGAATAATTTAACAGAAATCCTTAGTGCTTGCAAAAATAGTACAGCAGCTTGAATATGAACGAAATTTGGAGAAAAAATCCTAGTAGTAAAAGGCAGTAGATCAAAATGATGAAGCTTCCATGTTAACCCTGTGAAGAGTCTCCAACCATCGGTTCTACAGCAAGCAAGCTTGGATACGCAAATCCCAGATTCCTTCAGGGATTTCTCCATGGACATGAAATGTGGGATATTGAAGGGATTCATCACATTCCCTGAGATATTTTATCTTACTGTTGACTCTGTGTTCAGAAGAAAAGGGAATTGTTATTTCTGGGCTTCAGCACACGCGGACCATGGCTGGTTGTGGCTCTTAGTGATGGACAATTTAGATTGGAATAAAAATGGCTCCCAGTGAAGACCTGAGTATGACCTGCACCCGGCCCCTCCGCTGCTCAGCACTGGCTCTCAGGAATATATTCATCGTTCCAACACCTTAGCCACAGGCTTGCTTCTCTTCAAGGATATTCCTTGGGGAAGAACTATTAGGAGCTCTGTCTTCCCAAGTCGCTTGGGTCTTTCTTGTCCAACTCAGGGTCATTGGAATTCAGTGTTTCTATTTATCCAAATATTGATTTTTAATTTTCTGGAGAGCAAAAGACAAAACTCAGGGGAATGAAGGTCATCCATTATTGGAACATTCTGTCCGTTTGTCTGCCTTCTGTCTGCATGTCAGTCTAATTCACTCTGACACAATCATTCTTACCTAATTTCCAATCCTTACTTTGCCACATGAATAAAGATGATCCTTTAAATGCATTTAAAGAAATAAGACTTTTATACATTCAAAAAAATGTCTCGATCTATTTAGAAAGGTCACAAAGAGATGGTGAAATCATGGCTTGAATACAATATTATCATGAATACATATTAAATAATTTATTTCACCCATATAATATGAGGGATCTAGGCAATGTTATAAGCAGTTCAAAGACAAGGTCAAACCAATATAAATTTATGTGGAATAAAGGAACATTGCAGGAATTGCCGATGGACACAAGACTTATTTTTCCACGGTGGAGAAGAGGTCAACGGTAAACACTACCATGAAGGACAGAACTTAGTTATCCACCAGGAAGAAAGCTATGTAAGTGTGTCGCTGAAATGAGGGTCTGCCAACAAAGGCGTATTAACACATAATCTAGGGCAATCATAGATATGTAGTGGGGGCGGGTAGAATAGGTGGGTGAGGGTAGAGAGGGAGAATAGCAAAGGATCTAGGGAATAATTCTGGTTTAAGTGTATATGCATATCATATTGTTACTTAAAAGCATTTATGATTGTACACTAACTCAATACCTTAATAAAATATATTTTAAAAAAGAAAGAAGTGAGGGTCTGAGAAGGTCCCTCAAAAGGGAGGTGGATATCAACACAGGCTCTGAGGGGCCTTGATGTCACCACAGAAAGGAACTTTAGGGCCAAAGCAAGGCAAATAATTGATTGAGAGAAAGAAGGAAGTACACACACTGAGCGCCAGGGTTGAGTTCAGACACTGGAGCAAAACACACTAGCTACAGGTTAACTAGACTTATTCATGAATGTGAGATCAATAACACAGGAACAAGACCCAAGAGAGAGAATTTAGTTCTCCTTTGTGTTGGTAACTGGGCATGCTGACCCTGACTGGGATGGGGGTCATATATTGATATGTTGATCATTCCTGGGATGGGGGTTCTCTTTTATTCATTGTTTTTGATGCTTCTCCTTTGTGAATTTAAAGAGTGGTACACAGTATACCTGTGGCTAAGGTCTCATAATTGACTTAGCAGTGCTGTTTGTGTTGAAGGTATGTGAAAATGACCTTTAAATATGGACTTTTAATCCACATGAAAGTGAACTTTATATACAGACTTTAAGCCATGATCACTCTTGCCTTGAGCCACAAGTCTCTTTCTGCCTGTGCTCGTGTCTTCTATCCTAACTCTAGTGGCTCAAGTAGAGGCTGAAGGTTTGACTCCATGAACTGCTTGAGATAGCACCTGCAGACCCACAGGCTGCCTGAAGCAGATCACAGTTTTAAGGCACCTGTGAAGTTATGTGTCTATGATTCTGGCTCAAGCAGAAGCTTGGACATTAATAAAAAATCTACAGTTGAAAGTAAATCCTATTATTGAGACCTTTGTTAAGAGTTAATGGTACAACACTGCAAACCATCACAACAGTACTGCCTGGAAACTATTCTTGCCAGCTTGAGAATATTATTAGCCAGGAATAGTTCAATGGGTGAGCCATAAAAATAGGAAACAAGAATGTATCAATGATAGAAGGCCAGGGGGAGACTGGAAGGTTGCTGGCATGTTCTAGATCAATCATGTTCCAGATCTTGTATTTACTCAAATAAGGTTGATATTGCTACCTCCTTTTAGAAATTGGCTAATAATGTTCAGAATGCAGTCTGCCTCAGAGCTAGGCACTGTGCTCTGGTGTCTCTAAGACAAAAAAATGCCTAGAGAGGAAATGCAGGTGGCCAGGTAGAGTGGTGCAAGCCTATCATCCCAGCACCTTGGGAGGCTGAGGTAGGAGGATTGCAAGCTCAAGGCCAGTCTCAGCAACGTAGGGAGGACTTAAGCAACTTAGTGAGACCCTGTCTCAAAATAAAATATAAAAAGAGTTGGGGATGTAGTTCAGTGGCAGAGAGCCTGGGTTTGATACCCAGTACTTAAAAAAAAAAAAGAAGAAGAAGAAGAAGAAGTAAAAAGACAATAAATATGAGCATATGAACTGAGGATTCCCTGCCACCATAGCGGCTTCTCAGTCTAACAAGGATCAGGATCATTGTAACTAGGACAGTTTGACCACAGGAATAAAGCACGCTTATGACTTCTGCTTCTCAGAAAACAGCTGGCTTCAGAAAACCATTTACCCTTGACCATGAACAATCCACCCTCTTTTGCAATAGTCTCAAACAGCTCACTTGCAGCCTGCAGGCAAAGAGGACTGAGAAATGGAGCTGGAGACCTCCCTTCACAGGCAGACCTCCCCCAATTAATCACCTGCTAGAGATGGCCTGGGTACTTATCCTTTCAGGGGGCAGAATGCACTCTCCTTTCCTTGCTGAGACACAAGCTTTGAGGAACGGGATCCCCTTTCTGAATTTCATGGATAATCAGCCTTTGTTTATCCAGTTTTGGACTCAGTTCTATATGTTGCCCTGCTAATATGGAAATGCTTCATGGTGGGAAGGAGGGCTCTTTTCTTAGAATCTTCATAAAATGGCACTTTTCTTCCAGTCCCAGGCTGATCTGTCCTACACGTTACACAAAGAACTGTTATATGAAGAAGGAGAAATTCCTTGGGATAACTTACTACCTGGAACACTTGGTTCAAGATCTATTGTTTGAATTTGGAAGTACTGGACTTCAAGGAGGAAAACTTCGCATCTGTTTTTACTCTCCTATAGGAAAACAAACAGAAGGTCACTCACACTCACACACTAGCCACAACCAGAAAAATAAAGTGTTTTAGGAGTCAGAAAAGTGGACAACCGTTGAGACAAAAGCTTGTTTAATGCTAGAATAAAATGACAAAGAAAAATATACATTTCATGATTCTGGCTCAATCCTCTGTGACATGGTACACTTCTCTTTAGAACCTTCTTCGAATTATCTTCTTCATATAATTTTAAGTGTTAAAGAAGAGTTTCTAGATCAACAGCTTAAATATGGAAGTGAACATTCCATCACTTCCTTTTATTATAGAACATTCTAGAGTAAGTTTTCTTTGGTTGTTCCAGGCCTTCATGGTCACTTTAATGCTAAGGAGCTCTGGTGTCTTTTCTGTTAAAGTGATGTGTAAGTATAAGAAAGCTTAAAGCAACTAAAATTGCATGAGTTTTCAAATTTTTGTTAATCCGTTGATAGTCTAACTTCATTCTTTAAAAATAATTATGAATGCATTATTGTTTTATATTTGTATACCAGTATTGGCAAGGTTAGAAATCAGAATTATCATAAAATGTTTAATTAAACGTGATGTGACAAGAATGTGATAACTTAGATCATTAGTTCAGATCATTTCTAGTAATTGAAATGGGAACTAATTATCTGCTTTCTACTTAATTCTTAAATACCAGTGTTGGCATTAGCAAGGTTGCAGGATGAATAGTAAGGCTACTTAATTTAATAGAGGGAAATGATAAATTAGTTACTCTTTATTAGTAAATTAATTATCATCTATATGTTATTTGGAGATTTTTGCCTTTACACTTCTATGAAAGAAAGCATGGGGGGTAAAAAAGGATCACTTTCAGTTGTATATATCAGAATTTGATGTTTGAGGAATTATCTAATACAACTGATTTAAAAGACTAGATTACTGCCAAAACTTAATCTTCTTTATATAATTCAAGTTTTCATTAGTAAAAAGCAAAGGGAGTAAGACTGAGATGTAACCGGTTGATTTAAATACCAAAGCACGAAATGCAAAATGGCAGGTTATTACTAGCAGAATATGAAAATGCATTTTCCTCCAATAATTACAAAAATAAAAAGGCAACTAAATTACTTTTTACCATGTTTTAGGAAAATTAGAGAAATTTCATGCTGATACACATGCATCCACTATTTTATGCAATGCTTTACAAAAAAATTGTACATGAAATTTAAATAGAACAAAATAATTTAATTCCAATAATTCAGTTTAATACAACTTGGGCTGAAATTTATATTTTCAGTTGTTGAACATGGTTATTTCCTTTAAAATAGTGCTTTCTTCAAGTGTTTCAGTTGTAAGAGAGCCATAATAACATATATTATGTATATAAACTTTTCCTGTCAAATTGTTAAATTAAGCAATTTTATTATTTTGCTCTGGTTACAAGGACTGCATAAATATAAAAACAACAAAACACACTGAAACGTTGAATACTGAAAATCTTCAGTAATACACTCTTGCTTTGGCTAAGCATTCCTTATTCGTCCTACTCATTGTAGAGCTGATTTCTATTATATTTCAATAGAAAAAAGCTTATCAACCAAAATACAAATACTGAGGAAACAGTATTATTTATGTGTTCATATAAATGACCAAAATAATCCACAATGGAAACATTATTTACAATTTTTATTTATTATCTCTACTTACCATATTATATGGATTTAATTTTATATGCCACAGTTCATATTGGTTTAGGAAAATTCTTTGACCTTTTGTATTTCCAAGGAGATAGTATAAATATACCAAACTTATAATAGACACAATATTTATTGTGTTTTATTTTTTGGATACTGCTTGTAATTATTCATGTCCTTCAGTCAGATCTTATAACTCATATGTACCTTTCTAACCAATGTTTAGATGAAATTTCCAAATAAAATTCCAGGTTATCCCCCCATACTTTTATCTGTGTCAAAGACCCTGTCCTTTTGGTAATTGTGCTAGTTCAACTAAGAAAGAAAGTACATAAGTATAAATTACTATCTTAATTTTTTTTGTTTTGCTATATTGAAATTGATTTTGTTATTCATTGAGAAATACTTTCATATATATTTTGAAAAGTTTCTCTGTCTAGAAATATTTGTTTAGGAAATGTAATACTTACCAAAAGTTTCTAAAAAGAGATTCAATTGAGCCTGTTTCTACTTGTTTACTTATACGTTCATCAAATATATTTTGCCTGTGTATAATATGTCGACTTCTGTTTTGAATTAACGTGATAAAAATGTACTTTTAAAAAAAAATCGGCATTATTTATAGTGGTCCCTATAATCCACAGGAGATACACCCCAATCCTGTGTATACGTGAAATAATACTGAATCCTGCATAGATGTTTTCGCCTATAATGTACACCTAGTTTTGTTCACTGCGTATCAGCAATGCTTCTCCCAATGTCCGCATGGTGGACAATATGTACAACCAAGATCCATAGGATTACATCACCTAGTAACTAAGGAGCTGCCTTAGTTCCTGAAATTACACGCTCCGATGTTCACACACGTAAAGCTGCCTTTTGGAACATTTCTTAGAGCATATTCCCATCATTAAGCAACATGTGACCGCACCTCTAATAAAGTTTAATCCATAAATTAGTCACAGTAGGAGATTAACAATTATAACCACCAATTAGACAGAACAATTATAACAATATACTGTAATACAGTTCTAGCATCATTATTCTTACAGTTTGGGGCCATTATTAAGTAAACTATTTAAGTTTACTTGACAGGGGAGCTGTGCCACCTCAAAGGTGGGTCTGGCTGAGACGGTTCCTAGGAGGATAATTGGCAGGTAGCACACAGGGTGGGAGCAGTGGTCCAAAGCGCAATTCAGGCCCCAGGTGGAATGGAGCAGAATGAAACTAGATTCCTTCATGCTGAGGAGGAAACCGTGCAATTTACAACTTGTGAATTGTTATTCCTCATATTTTCCGTTTAATGTTTTTGGGCTGCTGCTGTTATGGGTAACAAAAATAATGCAGGAAAATGACACCGTAGATAAGAGGGGATTACTTCACACAGAAATTGCTTCAGCAGAATTAATCTTCTCGTCTGAAGTATATAGCAACTCTTTTTTTCAAATGTTGTACGCAAAACTGAATATGTTATTAATGTGCTCATTAAAAGCCCTTTTATCAGGGAAAATTTGATTTTGGCTTAGTTTAGGTTGTACATCAAAAATTCCAAATTATTTGAATCTCAATAACTTACTTAATTTCCTAATTATTGAAAAATTTTCTCCTTTTACTAATTCACCAAATTCATGCTTGCCACGCTAAACCTAGAGTGTAATAGTAAAGGTTATTGCACTTTACTCATTATCTGATTGAAAATGAGCATAACTGGTTATTTGCTCATTCAGTCGTTCAGCAATGTGCTCTTTGAAAGCCTGTTAAACCCTATTTTGTTTCAAATACTTTATTTTGAGGTACAAAGACAGGGTGCTCACGACATTACTGTCATAAAGGAGGCTGTGATGTAAGAACCAATCAAGCTCGTGCAGAAGAACGATGGAGATGGTGATGGATTCGAAGCAAGGGTGCACAGCAGCTGTTCTCCGGAGAACCGAGCTGTGCTGCATAATCAGGGACCAAGGTTGCAGAAAGCGTCTACTGACGGTGGAGGGTGAAGTACTGAGGAGGGTAAGCACCTGGGACGGTAAGGCCTGGGACAGGCCCAGGTGTTCAAGCAACATCGAGCAGGTTTCTGTCTAAGGAGCAGAGGACTGCACATGTGAAACTCCCCCCAAAGAATAAAGCTTAGGTTGGAGAAGTACGGAGCTAAAAGATAACGGTGGCTAGGAAACCGAACATGTGTTTAGGATAGCTGGAATCATTTGGAAATGATAAATACTATGTCCTCTAGTTTACTTCTGGTTAAAAATAGAAAAGTAAAAGAAAAAAGAGAGAGAACTGGACAAAATATGAAGAAAGCATAAACAGATTGCTTCAAGTCAATCTGAAGTAAGAGACCAGATTCACCGCTATGCCTTGAACAAACAAGCAACGTTAAGGAATTTCAAAATACTTCCTCCAAATATCGGACAACAGGTAATAGAGATAGTGATCAACGATAGAGGGGAGGGCAATGAGATAAGCACTGAAATTGCTCTAGAATGCTTTCTGTGGAGCTTCTAGCTTCTGACACTTGGAGATCCAGAAGTCTGCCTGAGTTGAGGTTTCAAGGATAGGAAGAAATCTCCTGTTTAACAGAGGGAATACAAGATAAGAGATGGATGCATGAACAAAGAAAAACAGAGAGCTAAAGATGGTTTCTCTGGGTTTCACACTAAACATTGGCCAGTGCCTGGCACATGCATGGTACAGGGGAGGGGAGGAGGAAAAGAAAAGAATTGCTTTTACAATAAACCCTCCAAAGTGTCTCCCTGGTGTGCAGGGGAAAGCTTATCAGATCTCCGTGGAAGGGAACTATCTGATGCCTGGAAAAGAACAACTCTAAAGGATAAAAAGATCCAGAGGAAAATAACCCATCAAGTACTGAGGAAAAATGAAGGCACCAAGGAGAGCAGGTCTCCCTTTGAAAGCAACGCAAGCAGAAGAGAGTGGAGCAGCATCCACCGTAACCTGCAATGCTGTACCCAGCAGAAACACTGTGTAAAGGGACACAAAATAAGGAGCTTTGCAGACAAGAATCTGCCAGAAGAGCATTGCCGGAGCATTGCCTGTATTGCAAGAAAGGTTAAAATCAAGTCTTCAGAAAGAGTCAGAGTAGAAGAAGAAAAAATGGTGCCTACATAAATAAATAGACAAGATTTTCCTAATTTAAATCTGTCTCTATGTTAACTCATTATTTAGACATAAAGAATAGCAAAGCATTTGGGGGACCTAAATGTAAACAAAGTGTGATCATCTAGGAATGGAGAAAGTGTACAGAATTTGTGCTTTATTTGAGGTATATTACTACTGTCTGTTTCTCTTGAGTAAGGTTGTAAAGAATCATCTGAAGTTATACAGTGATGCGTTGCTTTCTATTATAAACCTGAGCGCAACTAGCAAAATTACAAAGCAGAGGGGGAGATAAGGAGTCAGTAATAAAATAACATAATAAAACTGTCTGACCAACAAAAGTAGAAAAAGAGGAGGAATAAAGAACAGCAACAATGGTTAAAAAGATAGACGCATGGTAGTGTTAAATCTAACCATACCAACAATCAGATTAAGTGTGAGCGCTGGCAATGATCAGATTAAGTGTGAGCGTTGGTGTGTTTTCAAGATGTTGACTATTTTTTGAATACACAGCCCAAAGGTGAGATTGCTGGGTGACATAGCAGTCCACTCCTGACTGTTTCAGGAACCTCCCTTCCGACTTCTGCGAAGTGATTACTTCCTTAACAACAGTTTACAGGGATGCCATTTCCCACACCCTCTCCTGCTCTGCCAACTTGTTTTTTTTTTTTTTTTTAAGAGAGGGACAGTGAGAGAGAGGTAAAGAGAGAATCAGTTTTATTTAGTTTTTCATGAGACTTCACATATGATGCTGGGGTTCAAACCTGTACCCTCTTGCATGCCAGGCAAGTGGTGCAACTGTTGAGCTCCAGCCCCAGCTTTGCCAACTTGAGACGTGTCCCCAAGTTATCAAGCAAGTCTGAAGCTACATTTCATTTTGGTTCTGATTTACATTTCACTGATGATTAGTTATGTTATGGTCTTTACGTACATTTCTTGGCCATTTTTCTTTTATGCTATTTTAGAATAATATCTATTTAAATTCTTTTCCCATTTCTTAGCTTATGTGATTCCTTTGTCTTTTTTTTTCTATTGAGTTTTTCCTCACATTTTGCTTATTATTCTCTTGATGGTGTTGGGATTATGAATATTTTCTCCCTCTGTCAATGTTAAAATGCCATGATGTATCCAATCATGTGGTTGTAATTCCTTGATTGCCTTCATTCTTTTTTTTTTTTAAAGAGAGAGGGACAGTGAGAGAGACAGAGAGAAACAACTTTATTTAGTTTTTCACATGGCTTTAGTTGCTCCAACACTTAGTTGTGTACGTGGTGCTGGGGTTTGAACCCAGGTCTTTGCGTTTGCCAGGCAAGCACAGAAACCGCTGAGCCACCGCTCCAGCCCCGATTGCCTTTATTCTTAATACAGAAAGTATTTGAATAGCTATGTTAGAATGAATTGAAAGATCACTTTCATCTCCTTAAAGAATTAAATATGCATATTCTGTGTGATTTAGCTCTTTCATTTCTAGGGACTAAGACAAATGAAGACATATTTCTGTTAAAAAATAACATATCATAATCTAGGGAACCACAGACGTGTGGAAGGGAGAGGGAAGAGGAGGGAGGGAAGGGAAAGGGGGGATGATAAGGAGGGATTTAGAGGAGTAAAAACAATGTAGCTTATTCTTTACTTCCCAAAGAAGCCAAATAATAATTATGCAATGGTTTCATTATGGAAAATGCATAATCCTACATACATATACATTTATATCTGTTATGGGGGAAATATAGAAGAATCAAGAGATTAGGGTGTGGGTGGTATGGGGTGATTCTGGATTAGGATCAGGGTCATAACATTGTTGAAACATATGCATTTATGATTGTACAACAACACAGCTCAAGAAACTTAAAAACTAATAAAGTTCAAACATTTAAAAAATGTTTCACTGTGTACCTTCAGATGATTTTTTAGTATTAAAAACTAGCAGATGAATATTTATAGACATTTGATTTGTAATAGTCCAAACTGGAAAACAGTCTTAATGTACATCAGCAGATACATGCATCCAATGTAGCAGATCCATACCCTGGAATACTACACAGCAATCAAAATTAGTTCACTACTGATACATACAATCAAAAGCATCTCAAAATGAGCATGTCTAATGAGAATTCAGTTAAGAAGAAAAACATATTGCATTCAATTTAGATAAAGTTATAGAAAATTCACAGCAGTGTATGGCACAAAGTGATTGGGGTTTCCCCTGGGCTGGGGGAAGGAAGCAACGTGCAGTAGAGAGAGCAAAGCAAAGTGAAGTGCTATGATGAAGGGAATTATGGCTATTATATTAATTGTCTTCATTATGGTTATGGTCTTCATTATTATGATGGTTTAAAGAACATATACGTATGTCACCACTTACCAAATTACATCCTCCAAATATATGTAGTTAATTAAGTATTAATTATTTCTCAATAACTCTGCTATTTTTTTTTTCTAAAACTATCTCACCCCAGAAACAGTTAGGTTTTCCTGCTTAGCTGCCATATGTTTGTTAGCTGGTGAGTTGTGTTAAATGAAAGTTGTGCCCTTCTTTACTGGCTGGATTGCTTCTCCTCCAAGTTATTTGACGCTTTGCTTTGTTACTGTATTGCATCTTTTGGTCCAATGATGTCAGCCCAGAGGGCTTCCTTCCACCCTTTCTATTTTTACAAGGGAATTTTGAATAAATAATAATATAATCTTCACTCACGAAGAATGTCTAAAATTTCTTTTTCAGTTATTGTTTTATTGTTAATTTACTCAACTTTGTACGAGCTCCCTACAAAGCACTATGGTATGTAGATTAACGTACATGGACAGTTTACTTAAGAATGCTATTATTGTCCCTAGCTTCCAAATAACAAAACCAAGCACTAGAGAGGTAAAATGAATTTTTCTAAACCATGGAGTTGGTATAAAGTGGAGTTTGAATCCAGGTCCGCTAGACTTTAAAGCCCCAAAGTTTAATTACTGAAGCAAAAATTTGTCTTATATACACAGGATTGGTTCCAGGACCCTTTGCAGATATCCAAATCTGCACTTGCTCAAGACATAAAGAATGGTGAAATATTTGCATATAACCCCTCCATGTCTTCTCATAGACCTTAAATCATCTTTAGTTTACGTATAATACCAATACAATTTGCACTATTGGTTTTTATATTGTGTTGTTTAGGGGTAATGACAAGAAAAATCTGTATGTTCATTATTGGTGCAAATTTTTTTAATTAATTGATTAACTTTTATTGGTGCATTATTGTTTTGTATAATGAGGGGGTTTGTTATTACACTTTCATACATGCACATATTATGACAATGTAATTTGGACCTTACCCAACATTCCCCT
>PVKS010027277.1:0-27672 GCA_004027875.1 Aplodontia rufa | reverse complement strand
GAACACACCACACACACCCTGCACTGGGGAGGGCAAGGTCACACCACCCACCACCCTGCACTGGGGAGGGCGAGGTCACACCACCCACCACCCTGTATCCCAGGAGGCTCCCAGGCCCAAATAGGCCTGCAGAAGCTGCTCCCACAGGCCCAGGAGGGACGACTGCCACCTGGGCTGTACCACCAAAGCCCAGGCTGCTGCTTGGACATCTAGCAATCGGCCCCTGGACAGGACTCAGAATGGAGCAAGGAGCCACCACCCCTGTGGGCCTCAGCACCCAACTCACCAAGTGAGGGTCCTGTGGGTGGGGTGCTGGCCACGGTACCTCCCGCCTCCTCCCAGGGATGCTGAATGGGAGGGCGAAGCAGGCAGGACAGAGGGCTTGTTCAACCCTGGAGAAGTCAGAGGGACTCCCTTTGGGGATGGAGGACAGAAGTGGTAGACGAGCCCCCTCACTCTGCGAGCAATTGGGCTTTGCACTAGTGTCTGACCTGCAGAAGCTGGGCCACCCTGTGGCTTGTGCTCCCTCCCCAGTGCAAATTCACCCAGCTGTGCGCACAGTAGGTGTGGCTGAATGAAGGGACCAGTGGCAGGTGGAGAGGCTCTAGTGAAGGCACCAGAGAACAAAGGCCACAATCAAGAGGGTGGGGCAGGTGGGCTGTGGACTGCCCTGGAGGGGCCCTGGCACCAGGAGCTGGCGGCCTGTCCTTGTGCCAGGGTCCTGCAGGGTGTGCCCTGGCCTATGGGCTAGGCAGAGGTGGCAACCAAGTGGGGGCCCCACGGGCTGTTCCGCCCTGTGACTCAGCCCCAGCAGGGCCTCCCCGGGGAAGACAATGGTGGCTTGTGGGTGCTGGGAGAGCCTCCCAACAGGTGTGAGCCCCAGGCTGCTCTGGGCCCTGGGGGGAGCTCCCTGAGCCTCTGTCTTCTCAACTGTATGACGGAATGCATCACTTGGGCACCAGGACCTGAGAGCCAATGTGGGGGGTGGGGTGTCACACTGGGGACTAATGGGGAGTGGAGGACAGGGACTAGAAAGCCACTGAAGTCCCAAAGCCCAGCACCAAGCCAGGCTTGCTATCTGCACTCCAGGATGGGGTGGGTTTGGAGACAATGGTTTCTCCCTTCTCTGGGTGAAACTGAAGGGCCACTCTAGGAACACAGCCCAGAACCTATTGTCCAGCCCTGAGCATGGGTGGGTGAGGGACTGACCCCCACTGAGAGGCTGGGGACTCCCTAGAGGGCCTTCAAGAAAAATCCACAGGTTAGGGATAGGAAGAGCCAGAATCTGCCAGATGCCATCAGACCCATAGTGTCAGGGCCAAAGGAAGGGCAAGGGGCAGGGCGGGCTTGGATTTACTGGGGGACCCTCCCTCCTGAGAGCCAGGTCCCTGAGAGGTGCAGCCAGGAGCTATGTGCCGGCAGTGCCCTCCCTCTCATTTTCCTACAGGGAAACTGAGGCCTGAAAGTATCTAGAGCTTGCCCAAGGTCTCAGGTGCAGGGGGATGTAGGATGGACCCCCAGACCCACACCACTCTTCGCAGATGGTTGAATGTGGGCCTCTGGGCTGGAAGGGGTCAGACTAAGGATGAGCCTTGCTGCCCCCCTTCCCCAGCCTCATCCACCCTGCCCCGCCCACTTTTCTTCCTTTCAGCTCCGCCCCCAAGACTGGGAGAAGCTTTGAACTAAGCTGAGCTGGGGGCTCCAGACCACGTGGGAAGAACGTTCTGAGTGCTTTAGAGAGCCAAAGGAAGGGAGTGTGTTTTCTCTTTGGGGCCCTGCGAAGATTGTGTCCCCATGTGTTACCATTACTGCTGTGTCTGTAGGTCCCATGGTTCTCAAAGGCTGAAAAGGGGACCGTTTGACCCAAACGGACACACGGCTGAGGGTTAGGGCTAATCACAAAGCCCCATGCTGCTTGATTCTGTCCAAACTCAAGTCCAAAATCTACTTTACCGATAAAGAAACAGATACACGCAAAGGTACAGCACAGGTTCCCCTTGGGGTTCTTTGACTCTAAAACCAAACACGCCTCCGTTTCCCCGTCAGTTCAATGGACCTGATGTTACTCCTGGCCTAGTATATCCGCTCTCACCACACAGCAACCAGGGCCAGCCCTAGAAACTCATATACAACCAAGCTGACGCGTCCACGCGGGCGGCCACGACAACCTGAGAATAAAACTTCGACGCCCACCCCCACCGCTTCTCGCGGCCTCTCGCTCGGAGTGACACGCCTCTCCCGTTGGGCGGTAACGGACTGGGGAGGGGCTACTTCTCCAATGGCTGGAAGACCCGCCAAGCAGGGCGTTGTGGCCTCCGATTGGCTACTTCCGCTCTGCATTATCTTTCAACCTCACGGGCCTTCCCTCTTGCGTCATGTAGTATTCACCTCCTGTGCGCCTCCGCGCAGGAAGATAGTTCTAGCCGGTTCTTCCGGCCTTGGCCGACAGATTTCCCTCGGAAGCGCTCAGACCAAGACACCGCGCTCCGCAGAGCTTCAGGGATCTCCTGAAAGAACTCGGGAGGCCGAGGCGCAGGGCCCAAGCCGCGCAGCCGAGGCGGAGGAATCCACGGCGTGCCGCCGGGCGGGTCGCGGGGGGCGGGACCCTGAGGAGGTGGGGCCGGCGCGGGGCGGGGCCCGCGCGGGCTGGCGCGGGCGGTGCGAGGCGGGGGGCGGAACATGTCTCCCGCCGCAGGAAGATGAGGCAGCGGCCGTGGCCGCGGTCGTAGCGGGCCGGAGCTGAGCCGGACCCGACGCGGGCGGCGGACACCGCGGGCACCGCACGCCGCTGTCCCAGTGACCCGGTCGGCCGCGCGGGGCGAGCAACGCGGCGGGGGAGGGGCCGCCCACGCGCGCCTCGCCGCCGCCCACGCGCGACCCTCGGGGGCCCGGCCGCGACACCCCTTTGTTGTTGGGGGGGGGCGTTCATGCCGCCGCTCCCCGCGCGCCGCGTGCCGGGCCGCGCCGAACAGGTAAACGCGCGGGGACCCGGGAAGGGGCGCGCGGCGTCGGGGCCGCGCCCGGGACCCCTGGCGCTTTGTGCGAAGTTGGCCGCGGGGGGCGCGGGAGGCTGGATGTGGGCGCCGTGGGGGTGCGCGCCCCGCGGGACGGTTGGGAGCGGCGAGCCGGCGGGGAGGCATTGTTCTCCAACTTTGTGCTCCGGAGGGGGCGGCCGACGTGGAGGGGCCCGCGCCGCCCGCACTTGGGAAACTTTGTGCAGCCCCACGCCGGCGCGCGGGGGGCGCCAGAGGGGTCGTCCAACTTTGCGGCGGGGTCCCAGCGCGCCCCCTGCCCAGGGTGGGGCCCGGCCCGGGGCTGGAGTTTGGAGGGGGAGCGACGGAGGGAGGAGAGTCCTTTTGTCTGCGCGGGGAAGGTGCCGCGGCGCGCACCGCAGGCTTAAGGCTAAGGGCCGGGGCCCGTCCGGGCCCGAACATCTGCTCCGCGTTAATGCGGGGCGAGGCGGCGGTCGGGGTCGGAACGCCGTGGTGGTGCGGCGAGCTTCAAAGGGCTCTCAGGCAGCACCGGCTGCCCCGGGGAGGGGGGTCCCCGGGCCTCCTTCTCCCTCCTCCACTGTAGACGACTCAGGTTGCTCCCTCCCCCCAATTGGGTTCAGACATCCAAGTCTTATCTCCAGTCCCTCAAAGTCCTTGTGACACCCCAAAAATCCTCCCACGCTCTTCTCAAACCCTGTTTCGGCCCTCCCCAAGTTGACTTGAAAATGGGTTTCTACTACCCCACAAAAAAGTGCGGTTTCATACAACTCAAAAAAAGTCAGTTTCGCACGCTCTCCAAAAAGGAAAAAAAAGAAAAAACAGTAGCGGGGGAGGGGATGCGCTGGGGCGTCCGTTTCACACCCCGTGTCTGAGTTGGCAAACAAAGACGGGGGTTCCTCCGCTCCAGGGTTGGTTCTCCCTTGACCTCAACCCTCCCCCTCCCCCAGCCCTCCCGCCCCGCCCGGGAACCCTGGAAAAAGTTCTTGGGGAGGGAGGTCGTGTGCGGCTCCTTTTCCTGCACTGGGAGGGGGCTTGGCAGGTGGATCCCCCATCCCCCATCCCAGGAAGGAGTCCCCGGGGACCGCGGGGGAATCCCAGGTCTTAGGACCTCCTCCCCCCAGGGGCGGGAGGTAAGGGATGTTTTTAAAGTTGCTTAAAAATAATTACCGGATATATCGTGACAATAAAACAACTTAGAATTTTTATTTTTTTATCTGAATTGGGTGGGAGTTGGGGAGGAGAGAAGGCGGGAAGCTTTTGGGTTCCTGGGCCTGGCTTCCCTCCTCCCAATTAAGTCGAGAAGGTGGAGGTGGGGCTTCCTGGCTTTCTGTGTTGTGGATTTCTTTTGGCTTTGCTTTTGGGGGTGACTGAGGCTTCAGCACGTTATGACAGGTGCTGGCTGGGGAGGGGTCCACCAAATTTCTCTCTGGGTGAGTCCTGGGCCGCCCCTCCCCTCAGGGGCGGGGCTGTCACTACAGCCTGGAGGTGGTTGGAGAGGTCCTGCCCCGTTTGCAGTGACTACCTGGGAGACCACCAGAGAATGGTCATTCATTCCCCCAATTGTTCAGTCTCCCTGTGGGTTCTGGGTAGGGGACTACAAAGGACACAAACCCCAGGATCCCAGCTTCCCTGCCCCCTCCCCCAGGGTCAGGAAGGGGCTCCTCTCTCTGCTTTCCACCTGTCCCCTGGTGCTATGGTCGTTGAAAAGGCTTCTGTCTTCTCCCTGTGTGTCTGCCTGTCTCTGTGGCCACCACCATGCAGGGCTGTCTGTAGGCTGGAGGGCCTGTCCTGGTTCCTGTGCCTGCCACTGCTGCTGGAGAATGAGCCAGTCGCAGAGAATGGCGCCCGTGGGCACCGACAAGGAGCTCAGCGATCTCCTGGACTTCAGCATGGTAAGCCAGTCCCTCCTTCCTGCTTCTGCCCAGGCCAGCGGTCCTGGGACTCAAGACAGATTTTTAAGGGGAAGAGCGTCTGCCCAGAGCACTCCCCTGGGAGGACTGAGCCTCCCTCTTGTTTGTCTGGGAGTCAGCCACTGTGGGGCTGGGGATTGGATCCTCTTGGGCAGGCTGCCACTCCCATGGGGATGTGTGCAACACCAGGGTGTCAGCCACAGAATGGGTACTGCCCAGATGGAGAAACCAAGGCCACGCGAGAGAGCGGGTTTGCTGGGGTTCCCAGCTCCTCCATGCCCACCCCCGAGAACCCAGCCTGACTGGTATGGTAGGGTCAAGGTCATTCTCTTCCTTGTAGATGCAGAAGTGATAGAGAGGGTGCCTGGTGCTGGGGACCTTCAGGGAAGGGGCCTCCAACCTGTGTGTGACGAGGACAGCTAGTAGGTTTGAGTTGCTGGGAGCTCCATGTAAGCAAGGGGGCACCCTACAGCCAGCTGCTGTACAGGTTACTGGGAAGGACCAGAGATTGATTCATCCTGAGGCCCAGAGAGAGACTAGAGCCCCTGTGGGTGCTGATGGAAAGGCCTCAAGCCCTCAGTTTACTTGTCTAGATTGGGTGCCCTCATTTTGGGTATGGAGGTGTTAGCATTTCCTCGAAAATCCAAGATTTCTGCTTCTTTATCACAACCTGTTTGTGGACAAGTCATTAAATGCTGGCCTTCACTCCTTCCCTGTGAGCACCACTGTGGTCTGAAGCAGGGTGGGGAGGGTGCTTTTAGTCTGAACTGAACCCTCCCCTGGTCTAAGGCCCAGGCCACAGAGGTGTCTCCGGACTGAAAAGGCCACCAGCCACACGAGAAACAGCCCACTGGATGGGGCGGCTGGCTCCACTTGCCAGTATTTTTCAGTATTTTTTTTTTTTTTTTAAGAAAGAGAATCAATTTTATTTAGATTTTCACGTGGCTTCATTGCTCCGACATCGTGTATGTGTGGTGCGGGGGTTTGAACCAGTGGCCTCACACATGCCAGGCAATTGCCATAACCTCTGAACCCCCATGCCAGTATTTTTAAGCCCAGTCTTATTTTCGCCTCCCCAGCTGAGTAACCAGAGGTACAGTTTACTTGTTTTTGTGTTAAACTGACGGTCACAGACTACTGGGCTGGAACAGGCCTGCTTGGTGGGGCAGCGTAGGTTCAGGCCTGCGGGACTGGCTCACTTGTCTCCCATTTGACCACAGTGCTGTCTGCAGGACCCCAAGTCTCCCCCCACTCAGGTCAGAACCTGCAGCCTGTTGCACACATAAGGGAATAGGTCACAGGATTGAGGACTGGCCCCTTGGGTGTCCCCACTTGCAGCTTCATCCTCTTTAGTCCTGTGGGGAGGCCTGTCTGGCTGAGCCGGGGAGGAGGAAGCCCCGTAATTGCCCAAGTCCTTTTATAGCTGCTCCTGTCCTGTCTGTCCCAGGGACGTGGTGCAGATTAGTTTTCTTTGGGTAGGGACTTCAGGCTAAAACAGGGACCTTACAGGGAACCCCTCCTTGGGCAATGTCCCCATGAGGTGGGAACAGCAGTGGTAAAGTGCTGCGAAGAGGAAAACTGGCCACCAGGACCCCTTATATCTGCACCTGGGCTTGAGCTCCGTGGGCAGGAGGGCAGCGAGAGGCCTTGAGGACACCGCATGGGTCCAGGATGGCCCTCAGGCTTGAGAGGTGGCACTTCCAGGGCGAATAGGTGACTGGAGTCCCCAGCAGGTGAGGGCAGCGGCCCCAGCTGTGCACAGGGGCTGTATGGTTTCCCTGTCACACATGGCTCACAGCTGAGGGGTGGCTCTGGGTTAATCCTGAGACCTTCAGAGCCATAAGACAGTTCCACAGGTGCCAGGGCAGCACAGTCCTCTGCATCCTGGGGACAAAACAAGTGGGATCAAGCCCACCTCCCTGGACGCAGGCCTCTGCTGTCCCAATGGGAGAGTGGCCCTTTTTGGAGAACAGGGCCCTGGAGGCCAGGAAGGAGGTGGGCCGTGCTTCTCCTGCAAAGTGAGGTGCTGGGGGCGTGGCCTGCTGGCAAGTGAGAGCCTTGGGCTGGCATTGCCCTCAGGTCCCTTGAGCACCTGGGCCCCGCGTGGAATGAGCTTCCAAGCCCAGCCCCTCGGGCAGAGGTGTGTGATTTTTTTTCCGTGGCGAAAGAGGTTGTTGATATTGGGTCTTTCTGGTCAAAGCTGCCAAGCTGTTCAATCTTTCAGCACTTAACACCTTGAGTGCCACAGAGGGTGGCCTCCCATGCTGGTAGCGTCTGGGAGAGCCACCAGGTGCAGCCTGTCCCCAGGCACCTGGGCACCATCATAGCTCTACCACTGTGAGTCTCGGTTTCCCTGGGTAGGGTGTTGTGGGAGCATGAACCCATATGGGGGTGCCCCTGCGCTGCCCGCTCTCCACAGTCGCTGGTCATGCAGCCCAAGGTGGGAGTTTCCTTTTTCCATGTGTCCAGGATGAACTGAGATGGAAAGAAAACTTTGTATGGCTCGGAGCCGCCATGTTGTATCCACTGCCAACCCAGCACTGAACGGGGCCTTGGTGCTGGGAAAGGGCTCTGCTGGGGGTCCTAGTGTCCGGGTGCTGATAACAGGCTGGGCGGGGCTTCCACCAAATGCCCCTGTGCCATTCCTCCCTGGGCAGCAGGTCCCTTCTGTTTGTAGGGCGCAGCCAGCTTCACTGTCTTGGGTCTCGGGTGGGGTGAGACTGCCTGAGCAAAATCAGTGGCCAGTGTCCTTGTGAGGAGCTCAGGGCCACCTGCACTCACTGCTCTCCCGTTTTGACCCCTGCAGATGTTCCCACTGCCTGTGGCCAACGGGAAGGGCCGGCCTGCACCACTGACTGGAGCGCAGTTTGGAAGTTCAGGTAGGACCTCGGTTTCCTGTGGGAGGGGTCTGCTGAAGATGAACAGGAGAGGGCCAGCATGGGGGTGCTGGGGTGGGGCACACGCTGTGTGGCAGGGCTAGCGAGTCCCGAAGTACCCTGAGAGTCCACTGCCTTTGCTCAGCTGGGCCCCAGCACAGCTCCCCTCACCCAATCCCAGCCGGGTTGGGGTGGGGCTTGATCATGGCACCAGGGCTGGGTCTGTCAGGGGCAGGCACACCTGTCCCCTGCCTTAGTCCACGAATCTCCCACACCTGGCCAGCACTAGGGTGACCTGCCATCCTGGGGTCCAGCACTTTGAGTATTTACATCCTAAGAATCCCAGGCAGGCCCCTTGGGGGAGTCACCCCAATGAGCTGTTGGCGTGGCAGTGGCAGGATGGACTGAATGGATGAGAAAGGTGGACACACACGGTGTGCAGGCTGGACAGGTGTGGGAGGGCCTTGCATCGCTGTCCTGGTTCTCCAGCAACATGGGGTTTTGATGGGTTGGTTTGGTTTTTGTTTTTTGGTGCCAGGGATTGAACCCAGGGGCACTTAACCGTTGAGCCACATCCTCAGCCCCGTTGTTTTTATTTTGGGACAGGACCTCGCAGGTTGCTGAGGGTGGGTTTGAACTCATGATCCTCCTCCCTTAGCTTCCAGCCACTGGATTACAGGCCTGCTTTTTGGTGACTTGTCTGCTTTGCTGGGGTGTCGAGCCAGGTCCTTCTTGGCCTCTGCAGTGTGTAGGAAGTTCTATTCAGTGGTTTTCTCTGAAGCACATTGGGGTGACTTGCAGGCCTTGCGGGGGGAGGGGTTTGGAGGAGTTGTGCCACCCAAGTGTCCCTTTCTGGCCTTTCCCTCTGCCTGGGGAAGTGGCCACCGGGCTGCACTGGCACTCCCTGAGGGCTGGAAATCCCCATGGGCTCCCATTACCCCTGATACAGCCCCCAGGAACCATAGGGGCCGAGGCTTCCTGCCTGGTGTAGGGGGTCAGACCTAGGGCTGTCCAGCATCCGTCCACTCCCGTCCCCCTGTATGTGCGCCCAGGCTCAGCTGCACAGCAGTGAGGTGAGCGAGCTCCCACCAGTGGCCATGGCCCCCTGATTCCCAGGACTTTCCTCAGGGCCTCTTCTCCCTGTACACGCGGCTGGCAGAGCCCTGCGGACCCTGGAAGATGTTTCTGTTATTTCTCTGCAGCTTTGTCCAGTGTGCTGGCCCTGCCGTGATCACTTCTTGCCCTGTCGCCCACTGTGTTGGGCCCGAGTTTAGGGGACCTGATGAGGCTAATGGGTGTCTCTCATCTTGGAGGGACGTGGTCCAGTCTGTCCACTCCCAGACCTGCAGCTGCCTGACCCCTGCCCTCAGGAGTCCCTTCCCATGTCATGCACCTGGGTTTCCTCACCTAGGCAGGGGATTTGGTGGTGCCAGGGCTTGAGGACTGTACTGTGCATGCTGCCATAGGCTCCCGGGAATGAGGTCTGGGCATGACAGGAGCTGCTGTGCCCACCTGCTGCTCTGCCAGAGCTGAGGACCCCGGAAAGTGGGTGGCTGAGGCCCCAGGCCTGCAGGTTCTGGTGTGGTGAATGGCGCTTGACTCATCAACGCCCCCGTTTTGTATTGGGTTGATATGTTTTTATTTTTTTTAAGAGAGAGGGACAGGGGCTGGGGCCGTGGCTCAGCAGTTACAGCACTTGCCCAGCATGTGCAAGTACACAAGTTCAAACCCCAGCATCCATGTACACAACCAAGTGTCAGAGCAACGAAAGCCATGCGAAAAACTCAATAAAAATTGATTTTCTCTATCTCTCTCCTGTCTCTCTCACTGTTCTTCTATCTTTAAAAAAAAAGGGGGGGGGTGGGACAGTCGGGAGAGAAAGGGAATCTGTTTTATTTAGTTTTTCATGTGGATTTTGTTACTCCAACACTTTATTGCATATGTAGTACTGGGCTTTGAACCCGCGTATGTGCATGCCAGGCAAGTGCCATAACCGCTGAGCCACCGCTCCAGCCCCGCCCCGACATGTTTTGTTTTGTTTTGTTTTGTTTTGTTTGTACTAGAGAAAGAGTTGATTTTATTTTTCATCTGACCTTTGTTCCTAAGACACGTGGTGTTTCGACATGTGGTACTGGGTTTGAACTGGGGCCTTGCGCGTCCCTGGCAAGTGCTCTAACTGCCGAGCCATCGCCCCAGCCCCTCTGGCTAACTTTTGAAATCATCATCGAGTTGCAGCCAGGGGCGGGGGTGGGGGCTCCCCCCAGCTCCTGCAGGACGGCCTCGCGGTGTGTGTACCCTGTTGCTCAGATTCTGTGCGTGCGCGGGCGCTGCATCTCTTGCCTGCCTGCATCTTAAGGGCTGCGTTCAGTCACCCACCCCTGGCCCTGGAGCCGCTACCTTACTCCTCTCTGCCTTGCTTATTTTTTGGTATTGGGGATTGAACCTAGGGGCGATTAACTACTGAGCCACACCCCCAGCCTGTTATATTTTCTATCCTGTGTGTTACTGAGGCTGGATTTGTGCTTAGGCTCCTCAGCCTCATGAGCCTGAAGGGGTGACAGGCATGTGCCACTGTGCCCGGTGCCATTCCTTCTCTTAACCCCGCATCAGATATTAGCTGGGGGTGGCTTTCTAGAGTCCTGACAACTGGCAAGGGGCAAGGATCAGCCTCTTTCACCTCTCCAGTGCCCTCCTGTGGCTGCAGGTGGCTCAGGTGCTTCCCCGAGTCCTCTTACTCTTGGAACTGTTCTACTCTAACGGCAGCAGCGTTGTGGCGTTTCTTTTTGCAGTACTGGAGATGGAACCCAGGGCCTGGCGTGCCTTAGGCCTGTAGCTGCCACCACGCCCAGCCCTGTGTGATTGTCACCTTCATGGGCTATCTTGGTCTATTGAGGGATCACTTGTGTACTCCGGGAAGTTCTGGTGTCCTGATGTGGCCAGGACCTCCTTGCTTTCACCAGATCCTCCTTGAATCTTGGGCACTGTGGTGAGCTGCTGGGTGGCGTGGGGCACTGGTGACCTGCTGAGTGGGATGGGGCACTTTGGTGAGCTGCTAGGTGGCGTGGGGCACTGGTGAGCTGCTGGGTGGGATGGTGCACTGTGGTGAGCTGCTGGGTGGCGTGGGGCACTGGGGAGCTGCTGGGTGGGATGGGGCACTGTGGTGAGCTGCTGGAGTCGTCCACCAGCCTTGCCTTCTGCACTGGCCTATGTGCTGGGTGGCGTTGGTCCTAGTCCACCTTTGGGATGCCTGGCTGAATTCTGAACCTGTCTAGGGACTGTTCTCTCTCAGAACCAGCTGCCATGAGTAGGAACCATGTGGTGCCTGAGGGACACTTAGATTTGGACCTTCCCTGGGTACATTCTCTGTCTGTCGCCTCTGGGGCCTTGCCCATTGCTTTTGGCCACAGTGCACGTGGCCAAAGATCGGGAGCTGGGTTGGTAGCCACGTGTGTCTCCCAGCATTTCAGGACGCTGAGACAGGAGGATTCCAGGTTTGAGGCCAGCCTGGGCAACTTAGGGCCCCATCAGCAAACCGTAAGAGGAGCTGGGGGAGCGGTAGAGCGCTTGCCCAGCGTGCAGGGTGCCCTGGGTTCCGGCCTGGGGTGACAGCGGGAAGATTGTGTGGCTCAGCTGCCGCTCCACTGCTCTCTGGGAAAGAGCCCGTGTCTGGGCCCCGAGCACAGCGGCTCGCCTTGTGCTCCTCTTGTCCTCGATTTGGCTGCTCCTGTGTGTTCTGTCTCGTTGATCTGCCGCTTCGGCAATCGATGCTTTCGTCTTCAGTCACCCTTTTTCATTTATTCCCTTTCTGCATTTTCAACTGGGAGGCCTCTGCGTTCACTCATCCTGTCCTGTCCAGCAGGAGGGAGCTGAAGACTAAATTTCCCTAGGACCACGTTAGTGCGTCCTGGTCATTCCAGGAATGCGGACAGACTGACGTTGAGGATTTAATGATTTTTTTCCCTTGAGTCAAGTTGTTCTGGAGATTGTGGGTTCTCTGTGGGGTTGGGGTTGGTTCTCTGAGTTCTAGGTGTTTGGTGACATTGCTCACAGGCGTGACCACTGCTGCTGTCAGCAGGTACAGAGCTTCCTGTGCTGCTGGTCTCTGCCCTGCTGAGCTCTAGCAGGCAGCAGGGTGTGGATCTGCGGGCCGTGGCAGCCTCCAACTTGACTACATGTAGACTCAGCTATTGCTTTCTGGTGTCCGGGATTATAACACGGGGTGCTTAATTACTGAACCACCCCACCAGCCCTTTTTGTTTCTTTTTTTTTGAGGCAGGGCCTCACTAAGTTGCTTAGGGCCTTGCTAAGATGTTGAGGCTGGCTGTGAAGTTGCAGCCTCCTGAGCCAGTGGGATGAATGGTGTGGCCATTGTGCCTGGCTCCGTTCCGTTTCTGACTTTGTTGGGTGCTGTAGGCAGAGCACAGGGCCTCGCGCGTGACAGCCGTGCGCTGCCCCCTGGCCCTGCCCTGGACCGCAAGCGTGGGCTGGCATTTGTTGTCGGGGTCTAAGGCAGTGCCAGTCCTGCTACCTGTGCGTCTCTGCTCATGGGTTTGGGTGTCAGCCTCCGAGACACGGAGGCTATGTGCAGCCACTTTCATTAGGGGGACAGCAGCCTGCCGTGGCCATCTCGGCACTGTGCGTTTTCTGCACACCACGGATGGTCACCCAGCCACTGGTTCCAGGAGCGCTGGCCGTGGTGCTGTGCTTTTGGGGTCCTGGACTTGGGACAGGAGGTGGCTCTGTCTCCATTCTGCCTGCGTGGCCTTCTCTCCGACGGGCCCTGCCTACAGGGCAGCAGGTTACTGTGCCCGCCTCCTACTTGAAGGTCTTTCCTGAGGTGTCCGTCCTCGCCTGGTCACCGCTACTTGCTGCCTGATTTCTTGCCAATGAAATGGGCGGCAGTGGCCCTCGCAGGTCTGTGTGTGGGGGGGGTCATCCTGTCTGCTCTTGGCTGCTGGGAATTAGGACCTGACAAGGGTGGTAGGGGACGAGTTCGCTGGGATCCACAGACGGCCGGCTCCATTTCTCAGGCTCAGGTGAGGTGAGGACAGTGGTGCAGGGAAGTGGCTCAGGATGTCACATCAGGGAGCCTAAGCTCAGCTCCCAGCACACCAGCCCCACCTGCCTGTCACTACCAAAGTCCTACCTGGGATCAGTGCGCCGATTGGTTGAGGCTTCCCAGCCTTCTCGCTGTCTTATATGTGAGGTTTTGGGGGACGTTGGCATCAAGACGTGGCCACTGGGCTTCTGGCACAAGCCTCTTGTCCTGCCCTAGCCCTGGCACCCACAGGCCGTCTTGAGTGCCACCCAGCTCGTGTGGTGCTTTTTCTGGCAAGGGCACCTTGTGTGTGATGCCTACATGTGCTGGGCTGAGCTGTCCCCGTGGCCTTTGTAACCATGGCTGCGGGTCCTCTGACGTCATGTTGAGATAGGTTTTGCTGCGCTGCCTGGGCTACCCTCGAGTGCGCAGTGCTGGCCGTGCTCCTTCCTCAGGCGCCGGGTGGCTGTGCGGTTCCTTGTCCCATAGAGCCTTCCCCTGGAGCCCTGCGACTGGCTTTCCAGCCTGGCCTGGGTGGACCCAGGTCTAGCAGCCTCAGCCGTCTGCCGCTGTGTCTCCTCTCTGAGCACCCAGCTCAGCCTCTGAGCTCGCCCATGGCAGAGGCCCCTCCCGGGCCTGGGAACCGATGTTGGTGGATCTCCGTGTTGTCATCTTGGCCCCCAGTGTGAGTTTGCAGCAGGAAGGGACGCTCGCCGCCCTGGATGCTGTCTCTGAATCATTTAGGAACTGGCTAGACCCCACGCTGCGGGCGGGGATGGCTGCTCCGGGGTTCAGGACAGGTGGACTCGGCTGCCCATTTTGCCCACTCAGGGCCCTGATTCAGTTCCTGGAATGGCAGAGAGAGGGAAAGACCCGTAGTGTAGCCGGTGTCCGAGATGGTTGGGAGCCCGAGGCGAGGGATCCTCAGGCAGTCTCCCACTGCAGAGGAGAGCTTCTGTTTTCTTGTAGCCAGGTTGCCTGAGTCTGCTCCGTGGACCTGGGAGGTGGAGGGTGAGTGCGTTGTATAAGTCTCTGTCTTTTAGGTTGTGCTGTCTGCTGCAGCCGTTGCTAGCCGTGATAGCCGTCTTCGTTACGTTGCTTAAAATGGCTTGAGATTGAGTCGGGTGCAGTGGCACGTGTCTCCCATCCTGCCCGTGCAGGAGGCTGAGGTAGGAGTATCTTACGCAAAGCCAGCCTCTGCAGCTTAGATGCTGTCTCACGAAAAGTATAAGAAGGGCTGGAGAGGTGGCTCAGTTGTGGAGCATTTGCCTGCACGAAGGCCTGGGTCCCGTCCAGAATACTGGGGAAGTCAGTTTTATTTATTTTTCATCTGGCTTTTGTTTTTGTTACACTTAGCTGTGTACGTGGTGCTGGGGTTTGAACCCAGGTCCACACACATGCCAGAGAAGCACTGTATTGCTGAGCCACTGCTCCAGCCCCTGAAAAAAATTTATTTTAGTTACATAAAGTTGGGATTCATTCCTGAGTCCCGCTTCAGCTGTTGCACGGGGCAGCGCAGAGGGAAGGGTTGTTGAACTGGGTGAGTGGAGGGAAGATAGGTGTTGTGGGGACACACAAGCCCCAGGGTTGGGAGGGGCAGCAGGGCAGGCAACCAGGTGCCATGTTCTGGAAGAGGGGGTCACAAGGTCGGGGAGGCCGAAGGCCCTGCCCTGTCCACTCAGTACCTTGTCCCAGGGCAGCCTAGCTGGGCCAGAGTGGCAGATGTCCCTTCCTCAGTGCTTGCCCTCAGCACGTCACCTCCAGTCTTAAAAGAAGGTCCTAAACGCCACCTGGCAGCAGCACCCTGTCCTGTTAATAGATTTGTTTTGTTTTTGTTTGTTTTTTAAGAGAATGAATCGATTCTATTTATTTTTCCTCTGGCCGTCGCTTCTCCGACATTCTGTTGCATATGTGGTGTTGGGGCTTGAACTCTGGTCCTCTGGCATGCCAGGCAAGCACTGTACCTCTGAGCCGCCACTCCAGCCTGTTAATGGTTTTAACTGGTCACCCCCAGGGCCTGTGTCATGGATGTTCCTGATGGAGTTGTTGAAATACGGTTACCTGTATTAGCGTGGAAGGGGAAGGCTCCCCGTTTTCTGTCGTTTCTAGAAGGGGGTTGGACAAGGGTCAAACTCAGGCATTGCAGAAAGGGTGAAGCAGGGCCCGTTACCTCTGCCAGGCTTCGTCTGCCCTGCGTGGGGACCCCAGGAGAGGCCCCAACATTGCCAGGTCCTGTGGCTTGGGGTGCGGTTCCAGCGTCGCCCAGGCTCACCCCGGCTGCAGTCTTGGGAATGCCCCCCCCCCTCCTGCTCCAGCGCCCTGCACCTCAGGGGTGTGTCCTAGGTGCCCTCAGGTGGACAGCCACTCTGTGGGATCAAGTGGGGTCAGTCCCACGGGGAGGGGCAGGTGCATGCAGAAGGGCTGCAAGGAGGGCCCAGTGGTGCTGGCGCTTGGCTGGAGCTCAGCCAGCCAGCCCACCCCACCACCCTGAGCCTGGGGTATTCATTAGCTAGCGGGATGAATATGCATGATCATGCAGGTTAGACAGGAGTTAGGCACAGCCCTCCAGGGAACCAGTAGCCAGCGGTGCCCTCCCCAACCAGCCTGGTGCTGGGGCGCCTCCTGACTCAAGTTGGACAGGAACATCCCAAGTTCTGCCACGTGGGATCTGGGTTCAGCCCTGTCTACCAAAGAGGAAAACCGAGGCACGCAGCATGGCTGCGGCTGTCCTGGAGCCACTTTCCATCCCAGGAGGCAGGCTCTGTGTGGCCCCCTGTGAGGAGCCAGCAGACTGCCGTTGAAGAGCATCCCTGGGCCCCAAGCTGCTGCCTGGCTCCATGCCTGCCTAGTGGGACTGCTGCTGTCCCCTGCCACGCAGCTGCAGTGGCTTGGAGATGCTCCAGCTTGTTCATGGCACATCTGCTCACATGCTGGGCCTTCGTCCTTGGGTGGGAGAGACCTCACTTGAGACACGCCTGGCCCTGGTGGGAGAGTCCTGGGGCTGGAGAGGAGGCTTAGCATAGGAGGGCGGGCTCTGCCCAGGGTAGCCAGGGCTGGAGCTTCCAGAAGAGAGCTGGTGGAAGCCTTGCAGCTGCATGCTGGGGGGAGCTCTGAGCCCCCGGATTCCAGGACATCGGCGCTGAGGCTCTGAAAGCCTTCGGGTCTGGGGCACTCTCCAGAGGCAGAGGAACCTAGGGCTGGAGGTCTGAGGGTGACATTGACTCTCCTCCTTGCCCCGCAGGTCTCGAGGACCGGCCCAACTCAGGTTCCTGGGTTTCTGGTGACCAGAATAATTCTTCCTTCGACCCCAACCGGGTGAGGAGCCCCTGCAAGGCCCGGGACCCAGGGTGAGGGGTGGGAGGGGACCTTGATGCCCCCCTGCCCCCCACCATTTACCAGGGGTTGGGCTCAGGCGCAGGTTTCGTCCCGTGCGTGGGGCCCACACCCCTTACCAGCCATCTCCCCCAGACCTACAGTGATGGTGGCCGCTTCAGCGAATCCCATGGCAGCCTCTCTTCGTCCACATTCCTGGGCCCGGGTCTTGGAGGTGAGTGTGCAGCCAGGGACCTGGGGCAGGTGGAGTGGCCGTGCCCACTGGCACAGCTCAGAGGCAGGTGGGCACACTGGCGGTTGACGTGGGCATCCTGGTGACTCATGCTGCGTTGGGTCCTACCCTTGGGGGCCGCCGCTCAGTGAAGAGGACCTGGGAAGCACACCCACTGCTCTCAAGCCTCAGTGCCCCCCACTTCCCCCTGCCCAGGGGACAGGAGTTCCTCAGAACCTTCTTGGAGCTGAACGTCTGCCATGCCGGTCAGGGCCACCTTGGTGGCCACCCCCTGTGGGTGAGCACACTGAGGTGCAGCAGGAAATGCTCCATCCAGAGCCCAGGGTGCTCAGGACAGAGTGCTCGCTGGCCCTGCAGAGGAGCTAAAGATGACTGTCGAGGTCTGACAGGCCAGACGCTCAACAAGGCTGTCACCTGGGCTGTCCAGCTGCAGCTGGTTGTCTGTCCCAGGTAGGGCAGGCTGCTGGTGAAGTCAAGCATGAGGCAGTGTCAGATGTGTTGGTGGCCTCAGGTGGCAGCTAGTTGTGAGCTGTGGTGGCCGAGGACTTAGCTAGTTCCAGGGGACCCCGAGGGGCAGTCCTGTCCTAACAAACGCTGGTGCCCGAGGAGGAGAAAGTGGTGAGGGACTGCTGAGCAACCACTGCGCAGAGGTCTGGAGAGGCGCAGGCCCCTTGTGACCCAGGGTGGCCCTGGAGCTATGCGGACGCGGGGCTCCCCTCTTGCTGTTCCTTGCGCAGCCTGCGCCTCAGGCTTCCTGATGGCCCCAGGATGAACAGGGCAGTTCCCACATGGATAGCAGTGCCCAGGACCTAACCCTAACCCTGCCCTGCCCACATGCCTGGGGCCTGTGAACACAGAGAGCACATGGCTTCTTGGAGCCAGCCAGCAGGGAGTAGGGCGCTCACCACCACCCCGACCCAGGGCTTCTGCCTGTGGAATGGAGCAGGTGCAGTGCTTGGGACAGCCTGAGTGTGGCCTCATCTGCCCTGCGACCCCAGGGTCACCATAGCAAACAGGAGGGAGTGGATTCCACTGTGTTAAAGTACAGAAGATGAGGGGTTTTGTGTTTTCCGAGCCTGACAGTTATTAGCATCAGTGCATCAAGTGTTATGACTCCTTATTGAGGGGAAGGTTCTTTACTGTCCATCCACCCCAAAATCAGCCACGTTCCGTGCTCTCTTTAAGCCCAAGGGAGACTTGGGTGGCTTGGCTATGGAGCATCTGGGGATGCTGCTTCAGGCAAGGCTGGATCCAGGCATCCATGCAGAGGCACGAGTCTGCGTTGGGTGTTGCTCTTGGGTGGCCCCCATGTGAGTCAGGCTGTGCCTCCTCTCCACAAGTGGTATGAATCTGCAGCCCTGGAAGTGCCCGTGGCTGAGAGTGGCTCGCATGCTGGTTTATGAGATGACTGGCTAACAGCCCGGGCTGCCCTGCTGGCCTCCCTGCTGACACCCCAGGGAGTAGACTCGACATGAATGGGCCCTGGAAGTGGGACTGGGGCAGTGGAGGTAGGATGGATGTACAGGTAGCTGCGGGTCCCTTGGCCCAGGAGGGTGACCCGGGTGACCCGAGTGACCCTTCTTCCTCTCCAGGCAAGGGCAGCGAGCGGGGTGCCTACACTGCCTTCGGGAGAGATGCTGGTGTCAGCGGCACTGTGACTCAGGTGAGGCTGCGGCGGCCGTGCAGCAAGGGGTGCCCTATCCAGAGCTGCACTCAGTGCCCACCTTCTGCCCTCCATCCCCCTGTTTTGCATTTCAGTTTTAAATATGTTCTCAGGATCCCCTCTGGTTGCTGGGCCTGGTAGGGCTGCCCGTGCGTGGGGAGCAGCAGAGAACAAAGCCCTGCCCCACGTCTTTCCTTCCAGGATCCAGGCCCTGGGGCACTAGAGATGCCAGCTACCTAACAGCAGATGGACAGGCCCCTGTGGCAGCCTCAGCCCTAGGGTCTGCATCCTCACAGGTGTAGACCACCCAGGGCTTCCAGGCGGCTGCCTGGCCCACAGGGTCAGTGGCCAGATCAGTAGTCCCAGCCTGGCTCCTGGCTTCAGGTCCCCCAAGATTCCCCACACCCCATGGCCCACTGTAGACACCAGGCCCCAGGGAGCAGCTTGCCTGTCTCAGGGCTCCCCTGCAGCCCTTTGCCTAAGCCCTGGACGCCACCCATGTGCCAGGGTCACGGTAGTATCACCATGGGGCCCATGAGGCCTGAGTGGTGGGAACAGCCTCTGTGGTTCAGATGGGGACAGACTGCAGTGCCAGTCAGGAGAAGTAGAGCCTAGTGACACCAGGGGGCGGGAGGCAGGCCCTGCAGGGGAACCTGATGGCCCAGGGACAGAAGTGCAATCCCAAGCCAGTGTCCAGGTTGAACTGTGGGCAGTGGCCTTACCTGCTTGGGTGTGGTGTGGCTGCGGTCCCTTGTGTCGCAGATCAGAGTAGGGTCTGTGTCATCAAAGTGAGGACCCACGTCAGCGAAGACACCACTGAGGTCACCCCAGAGGTGTCGAGTGGCTTTGGGTTTTTAACTAGAGTTGGCCTTGGGGCTGGACAGTGACCAGCACCTCCTGCTGTCCCCACAGGCTGGCTTCCTTCCGGGCGAGCCACTGTCTCCCTCTGGTACCAAGGGCAGCTCTCAGTATTATTCCTCATTCCCCAGCAACCCTCGGCGGAGAGCTGCGGACAGCGGCCTGGGTGAGTGGCCCCCAGGTCCTAAGGGGGCCAGGTGCCTCCCCTTCCCCAGAGGAGACCATAGCCAGGTTCCTGCGAGCAGCCTCCGGAGCCACGGCTCCTGCTCTTGAGTGCCCCTGGTCACCTTGCAGTCTTCTCTGTGGGGCTGGAGATGGAGCCAGGCCCTTGTGTGTGCTGGGCAGGTGCTAGCCAGCCTGGAGCAGGAACTGCTGTCCATGTCCCTGTGTCCCTGAGGCCCTCTGCAGAGAGGGCCAGGGCTGGCTGTGATGTCTGGGGTGATGTGGCTGGAAGAAGAGGGCCGGCGCTCTGGAGCCAGCCTGGCCAGCCATGGGTGGACCCCTCGTCTCACGGTCTGGTTTGGTCTGCGTCTTTGAACACGTGTAGATGGGGTTGAGATTTTTCCTCTTCTTGGCAGTGCTGGGGATTGAACCAGGGATGCTTTCTCACTGAGCTGTACCCCCAGCCCTTATCATTTCTTTCAAGGTAGGGTCTTCTAAGTTCCTGAGGCTGGCTTTGAACTTGATCCTCCTGATTCAGTTTCCCAAGTTGCAGGGATGTAAGGCATGGGCCACCGCTCCCAGCCAAGATGTTCATTTCACTAAATGGGGACACAAGGCCCTCTCTTCCAGGATACAGGGCAGGGCTATTCCCATAACCAGTCTGCAGCAGGGACAGGGTATCCAAGGGCCAGGGACATTCACTGAGGGGCATCACTCAGTCCTTTTGCTCCCAACAGATGCACAGCCCAAGAAGGTCCGGAAGGTTCCACCTGGTCTTCCCTCCTCGGTGAGTGGTGGGTGGGAGGGAGGGGACCCCCAAGGCTTGGGGTGCTGGAGGCCACAGCACATTTTAAGGCATCCAGGTGTGCATCCCTCTGCAGCCCAGAGTGCACATGGCTAGCTCTCCATGGGCTCCAAGCCAGGAGCCCTCCAAGGGACATTCAGGGACGACTCTTGGACTTGCCTGCTCTAGGAGGGGGTGATTGTGGCGCCAGAGCAGAGGGGTCCTCCTGGGGCCCCTTCCAGGGCCTTTCCTCCCCCACCCCCGCTTGGTTCTGAGCTGCGCCACTGCCCTGTGTCCCCACCCTGCTCCTAGTGGGTGGTTGGCTGAGCGCCAGACCTAGTAGATGGTGCAGGGCCATGGGTAGCTCACTGGTCCAGCCATACTCTTTCGACTTAATCGCTCAGGAAGAGGAGGAAGCCTGCTGGATTCCCTTGCTCTGCTGCCCAGTGGCCAGGCACTCACCACCCTGGTCAGGGTTGGTCAGGTGGCGCAGGAAGGCCCTCACGGCACCTGCTCCCCTGCTCCTAGGGTCTGGGTTCCTTGTCAGACCCCACACACGTTTCCTGCATTGTCAACCCAGGTGGCATCAGGTAGTAAGCACTGGAGCTGATAGCGGACCCCTTTTGCTGTAGCTTCCTAGGGTAGTTGAGGCCAGGTGCTACTCCAACACTCTGCCTTTGAGTCCCACGGCTTTGTGGGGTCAGGCATGGGGCCAAGGGAGACTCCAGCACTAGAGTGTCATGTGTGGGGTTACAAGGAAAATCTGAGGGCATAGCAGCTGGGGCTTTGACAGGTCATTAGGAGTTTGCTAGATAAGAAGCATTCTGGGCAGAGGCCAGCTCAGACAGAAGAAGCTAGAATTTTGCGGGAAGGGGATTGGAAAAGCAGCAGGGGACAGAAAACAGGACTCCCATTACACATCTCAGACTCAGGACAGGGGCTGGGACATGTACAGGGAAATGATGGAGAGGGACCTGGGGCTGGGGTGACCTGTCTCTTCTCTGCCCTCCCACCTGCAGGTGTACCCGCCCAGCTCAGGTGATGACTTTGGCAGGGACACAGCCACCTATCCCTCTGCTAAGACCCCGAGCAGCACCTACCCCACGCCCTTCTACATGGCAGGTGTGTGGGGTTCACCTGGGGGAGTTTGGGGGCCTGACCGTCCCCCACCTCACTCCTTCCCTTCCCACAGATGGCAGCCTGCACCCCTCGACAGAGCTCTGGAGTGGCCCTGGCCAGGCAGGCTTTGGGCCCATGCTGGGTGGGGGCTCGTCCCCCCTGCCCCTGGCTCCAGGCACTGGTGGCGCTGTGGGCAGTGGTGCCTTTGGTGGCCTGCACCAGCATGAGCGCATGGTAGGGCCCAGGCAGGTGAATGGGTGGGAGGGAAGGCGGGCCTGGGCAGCACTGCCTGACCCCTCTGCCTGTCCCCTCAGGGCTACCAGCTGCATGGAGCGGAGGTCAATGGCGGGCTTCCGGCTGCGTCCACCTTCTCAGCTCCTGGAGCCGCTTACAGCAGCATCTCCAGCCACACGCCCCCTGCCGCTGGGGCTGACGGCCTCCTTGGTACGGCCACTCCAGGACACGTCAGGGCTGCTTCGCACGGCGGCAGTGCCGTGGAGCCAGGTCCCTGTGTGCTGTCAGGACTGCTGCTGGGGTAGCACATGTCCTGCTTCACAGCCAGGGAAACTGAGGCTTAGCCCCATTCTCCCCAGGGCCGCACCCCCAGCAAGGCAGGTGTCCTGGGGGACTCATCACGTGGGGTGTCCAACCCCAAGGCGGTGCTCACCTCTCTCCACCCACAGGCTCCCGTGGTACCACGGCCAGCAGCTCCGGGGACGCCCTTGGGAAGGCACTGGCATCGGTGAGGAGTGGGACTGGGGGCGGGCTGGGGGTGCACGCAGCCAGTCCTGACCGCTCTGCCCCTGCCCCCACAGATCTATTCCCCAGACCACACCAGCAACAACTACTCGCCCAGCCCCTCGACCCCCGTGGGCTCCCCACAAGGCCTTCCAGGTGTGTGAGGGGCCAGGCTCGCGGGGGGGGGGGCTGTGCGGGAGGCTCCACAGAGGAGGTGACCCACAGGACAGCCTTGAACCACAGCAGAGAAAAGGCAGGGCCAGGCAGTGGCCACGTCCTAGGCCAGGGCAGCCCTGGCTCCAGAGCCTCCGTGTGCTGCTCCTGCCCTCCTGGTCAGCTGCATGCAAGGTGGGCAGATTCTCTGTCCTTGCTCAGTTGTGCGGTGTCAGCTGTGGCCGAGGGACGTGAGAGTCAGAGGCCTCTGGGTGCGCTAACAGTGATCCGGGTCCTCACCTCTGTGGGAAACCTCTGCACTCATGTTGTCTTGGCCTGTCCAGTCCCCCTGGAGCTTACCACTTCCAAGCCTCCTGTTGGCCAACCTGGCTGTCTCCTGGCCAAGAGGCTGGGCACAAGGGCTCAGTAGGGCCAAGAGCAGCTTTTTTGGTGTGGAGCATCCCTGAGTGGGGACATCTTCCTCCTGTGTGATGTGCCACCTGTCCCCATTCACACACCTCTTGCTCTTCCAGGGACGTCGCAGTGGCCCCGAGGAGGGGCCCCTGGTGCCTTATCTCCTGGCTATGATGGGGGTCTCTCTGGTCTGGTGAGTTTCTCTGCCTAGCCTTGGTGGGGTGGGCAGTGTGCCTGTCACGTCCCACAAAAGAGCCGTTGCATCCCCTGTGACAGCGTCCAGAGCTGGCCCCCCGTTGAGCCTCCTGAAGTGCAGAGCTCTTGGCGGAGGACTGGCAGGGCCACCTGCCACTGGTGGCAAGAGGGCATGGGGTTCCTCACTGCACACCTGTGCCCCACAGAGCAAGATGGAGGACCACCTGGACGAGGCCATTCATGTGCTGCGCAGCCACGCCGTGGGCACAGCAGGCGACGTGCACGGGCTGCTGCCTGGCCCTGGGTCGCTGGCCTCAGGCTTCCCTGGCCCCTTGCCTCTGGGCGGGCGGCATGCTGGCCTGGTGAGCCTCCAGCCGGGTGGGGGTGGAGCAGAGAGGGTCCAGGGCCTGACTAGCCACCCTGATGTGCCCCCTACCTGGCCTGCAGGTTGGAGGCAGCCACCCTGAGGACGGCCTTGCGGGCAGTGCCAGTCTCTTGCACAACCACGCTGCCCTGCCCAGCCAGCCCGGCGCCCTGCCTGACCTCTCCCGGCCGTCTGACTCCTACAGCGGTGAGTCCCAGCCACCACATTGCTGGGGAAGTTGAGGCAAAGGGTGGGACCCAGGACCCCAGCAGGCAGGGCGGGCTCCTGCAGAACATGGTATACAGGCAGGTCTCACTGCTTGTTAGATGTGGCTCAGGTGGGAGCCCCGGGCAGGTGCAGTCTCCCTGGGCACTGGAGGAAGTCAGGATCAGCAGGTCTGGCACAGGCTTGTAGACAAGTGACTTTGGAGACCTTGTGTTCACATGCCCACAGGTGCTGTGTGCAAAGGAAGTGGAATAGTGAGTGCAGGAAGAAAATGAAGGCTGGGTCCTGGGTGTGCAGGGGGAGGGGCTCTAGGGGGCCAGTGCTCTGACCGAGAATGTGGCTTTGTGCAGGCCTAGGGAAGGAGGGGCTTGGGTAGAGGCCAGGCTGAAGGTGGTGGGCTGGATAGGGGCGTGGCCTAATGGAGGCGCTTGGTGGGCGTGGTCTGGGAAACGAGTGGCCGAGGGACCCGGCTGGAGGTGTGGTCTAATGGAGGAGGAGCTTGGGCGGGTGTGGCTGAGGGAAGGAGGTTTTCAGGTAGGGGCATGGCCTGCAGAGCTGCCCTGGGTCAGTTCTGTGGCTGGACTGCTGGGGGACATACTGGCGCCCTCTGGTGGCTGTGGGGTGGCACCTGCCCATGTCAGGCACATGGGTAGTTGTCCTGGCCTGAAGAGCACCTTGCAGAGCCCAGGGCCCCACCAGAGAATGACCAGCTATGTGCCCACAGTGTGGGGGAAGCCTGACTGTGGTCTCTCCTCCTCAGGACCTTGTCGGTTCCTCGGTTTCTTGAATCCCAGGCCATTTTCGCAGCTGCCATTTTGATGGCTGCAGAGTGCCCTCCTGAGAGCACGCAGCGTGCTCTCCCGGTTCTTGGAAGTCTCACGGGCACCTTCACCTGACCTGTTGCCCACAAGTCCTGCCAGGATTTGCAGAGTGGAGGCTGGGCACACCCCACAGCGCCACTCCCCCCCCCCCCCAGTCGCTTTCCTCAGGCCTCCTGGCGGGCTGGTGCCACTGTGGGGTTCCGGGGCAGGCTTGCATCCACCTCTTCAGAGAGGTGCCAGCCTCGTGCTTACGAACAGAATGTCGAAATGTGTGGCCTCCATTCCAGCCTCACGTTGGAAATGGTTTCTGGCTGACTGCAGTGTTTTTACATGCTGTGAAGACAGTTCCGTGCACTCTGCCCTGCGGCTTCCTTGTGTATGAAACACCTGTTGAGTGACTTAATGTGGTGTTGTTGTTGTTTTAAGAGAGAGGGACAGTGAGAGAGAACAAATCAACTATTTAGTTTTTCACGTGGCTTTCGTTGGTAAGACACCTGGTTGTGTATGTGATGCTGGGGTTCGAACCCATGAACTTGCATGTGCCAGGCAGGCGCCGCAAGTGCTGAGCCACCATTCTACCCCCCCCTTTGTTAATTTGGAGGAGCTCCTGCACGTTTGGGAGAGCAGTCCTCTGCTGGTTATAAGGATGGCGAGCGTGTTCTGCTGTGTGACTTTCCTACGCTCTGGTGTCTTTTGCTGGTCAGAAATACTCGATTTTAAGTGGGCACAGTACTGCACACCCGTCTTGTCATCGCTTGGACGTCTGAGGCAGGAAGCCGAGAAGCTCAAGCCCAGTTGTGGCTGCACGATGAGGCCCACGCACGCGATCCTTGATTTTGATAATTGTTGAGTGTGTTGTTGGTTTGTTGGTAGATTTTTCCAGTGCGGGGTTGGGACCCAGGGGTGGTGTGCTATCATTTTGCTTTAGACAGGCCTTGCTTAGTTGCTGAGGCTGGCCCCTAGCTGAACCTCCAGCCTCGGCCTCCTCGTGGCTGGGAGCACAGGCCTCTGCCGCTGCCCTGACTTTCTCATGTTTGCTTTGGCAACTTGGGTGCTACCAATGGAATGGTGCGGATGTTAACCCGGCCCTTGTGACATGATTTCTTTCCCAAAAGAGAAAGCAGCTCTCGTAGTTGGCTTTTTGCGCTCTGTGTTGCTCTGCAGTGTGCGGATGCTCCCAGCACACGCCAGGCAGTGCTGCAGCACGGAGCAGTGTTTAGTGGTCCGAGGATTGTTTCCTGCTTTCTTCTGAGGGCCGTGGAGTCTCACCTTCCACCTCTCTGTACTCTTTCCGTCTCAGTTGGGTCCTCTGTGCGAGGCAGCCAGCCAGTTCTGGTTCATTTTGGGGGGCCTTTGTTTTTCTGCTTGTGATCAAAGACGTGACTGTCCCAGGAGAGCTCCCTACCCTTAGATGGTCAGAGGGGCTATTCCGGTAGCCTCGGAGGCTGCTGCTGCACAGGCTGCAGCCCCTGACCCTAGCCCCTTTGTAGGACTTGGGCGGGCGGGAGCTGTGGTGACCACCGGTGAGATCAAGCGGGAGGAGAAGGAGGATGAAGAGAATGCTTCGGTAGCCGAGAACTCTGAGGAGGAGAAGAAGGAGCTGAAGGGCCCCCGAGCACGGACCAGGTGCCAGCCCTCCCCACCCCTCCCACTGCAGGACGCTCTGCGCACATGCACACCACAGCGCACTCTGGCCATGCAAGGCGCCGGCCGCCCCTGCCTCACTGTCTCCCTCTGGCCCCCGGCCCCCTCCCCCATAGCCCAGACGAGGACGAGGACGACCTTCTCCCCCCAGAGCAGAAGGCCGAGCGGGAGAAGGAGCGCCGGGTGGCCAATAATGCCCGCGAGCGGCTGCGGGTCCGGGACATCAATGAGGCATTTAAGGAGCTGGGGCGCATGTGCCAGCTGCACCTCAGCAGTGAGAAGCCCCAGACCAAACTGCTCATCCTGCACCAGGCCGTGTCGGTCATCCTGAACCTGGAGCAGCAAGTGCGAGGTCAGTGGGGCGCGGCCACCAGCGCCCAGCGCCGCCCTCTCCCGCGCTCCACTCTTGCTGCTCCCACTTCCTGGAGCCCACCCTCCCCTTGCTTCCTGCAGCCAGCCCCCTGCCCTCTACAAGGATGGTCCCCTCCTGACCCCAGTGACCAGTCCTGGGGTGGGAGGATTGGACTCCTGGACACGTAGTCCTGCAGACTTGCATCTGAGCCCCAGGGCCCCTGCCCACCCTGGCCCCTCCTGGCCAGCCCTCCTCAGGAAGCCTAGAGCCTCCCTCCCGGGGCCAGAAATCTCTGGAGCTCAAAGGCCACGCTGCCGTATGGAAACTACTTTTGTCCGTTCAGCTTGAGTAGAGACCTCTTGAGGCCTGGTGTGGTGGCCACACCTGTAATACTAGCGAATGGGGAGACTGAGGCAGGAGGATCACAAGTTCAAGGCCGGCCTAGCCAGGCCCTGTCTGTAAATAAAACATAAAAGAGCTGAGGTCCATGGTTGAGCACCCTGGGTTCAGTCCCTGGCAGCACCACAACCTCTTGAGCCCATTTCCCTCTGACTCAGTTTGCCCATTTCCCAGGGCTGGGTGAGGTTGGAAGGCAAAGACCCCGTCCCAACCCCAGAAGTGACCCAGCGCCTGCTTCTCCTGGCAGCTGCTTCCTTAACGCGTTCTGCTCCTGTGTGGCCCTGTTAACCCTTTCTCTCCTGCAGCGCCGTCGCTTGGACCGGAGCCAGAGTCCCGGCCCGGCCACTGTTCCCTCAGCTCTCAATGGCGGTGTGCGCGTCCTATCCCGTGTCCCTAAGCTCGGCTTTCTGCTCTCTGGCTCTCGCCCTCCCTCTCGCGCTGCCCTGCATGTGCTCCGTTCCCCACTGGTGGCCCCTTCTTACCTCGCACTTGCTGCCCGACTCCAGGATGGCCTTGGCTGCGGCCTCGGGCCTTTCCTCAGGCCTTGAGGGAAGGAAGGGACAGGGCAGCCCAGCCTTGGGTTCAGTTTGGTCTGTGCGCTTGTCCTGGCCCCCAGGGTCCCGCCATCCAAGGGACCCACTCAGGCCCCAGAGGCAGAGAGAGCAGGCAGTGGGAGGGCAGCCCTCCCTGCAGGAGCCACGCAGGCACTGGAGGGGTCCTGGCCAGGCTCCCTGCGGTCTCACTGGGCCAGGCCTTCATTTGTGAGTTCCTCTTGAGCAGTCGGAGCAGCAGGGACCAGGGCTGATTGGCACGGGAGCGCAGTCACAGGTCCAGAGGGCGTGCCGCAGGTGCCTGGCCAGGACCATACCCTGGCAGGTGGGTGTCCCTTGCAGAGAGGAGCTTAGCACTGAGCTGGCGCCCTCTGGCTGGGAAGCCTGGAGCTGCTGCTCCACCCAGGGAACAGAGGCATTTTGGGGGTGCTCTGGGATGTGGGGGTGTCAGGCTGTGAGCAGGTTTGCTCCTCATGGGCCTGGCTCTCCTGGGCTTTGGGACCCAGGCCTCAGCCTCTGGCCCAGGGCAGGCTAGGCCTAGTGTGCTTGTCATCCAGCGGGCAGTTGCTCTGATGGGGAAGGTCGTCATCTCGGGAGGGAGCAGCAGCTAGAGGGACTTGAGCCAGGGATTCAGAGGGCCAGCTCCCGTGGTGCAGTCAGGCTTGGTCCTTCTCCACGTGGCCACACACAGCCTGGACTCTTAGTTGGGTCTCAGGGGCACAGCCATACCCTGCATGGTAACTTATTCATGCAAGCAGACCTTCCCACTCCTGTAGGGTGAGCACACACTGTCCCCATCTCCACCTCCTCAGTTCTATCCCCACATGCACCACCTGTCCTCCACCTCC